>JAQFYM010000888.1:0-46075 GCA_034694785.1 Agrenia bidenticulata
GGACAAAAAATTTTGAGCAAGAAAAAAATAAAAAAATGAAATTTTTTTAAAATTTATCAAGAAATTTTTTGAAAAAATACATTTTTGTCGGATTACCATTTTTTCTACCTTTTTGCTTTAAAACCCCACCTTTAAAAAAATCTCTGGCTACGCCACTGATATGCGCTTGTTTAATGTCAGTTTTTACTTTATTTGTAATACAATGAATCTTAAAAGATACCTCTATGTAAGCGTAGAAGTAATTTTCTCATCCATAAAAGGGTTTTAACTGCTCAATGAATAGATAAATAGTTCGGAAAAAAAGTGGTGGCAAAAAAATAAAGAGTCTAAATACTAGATAATATGCTATTTTTGCAAGGTTTATTTTATTTCTTATACAAAATACTTTTGCTGTTTTTTTACTAATGTTATACAACAAATAAAGCAAATACCATGTTTGTGGCTTCTAAAACTAACTCTAAAAACCGCAAATAAAAGTGTCATTAGCAAATTACCTAATGAAATGATAATAAAAGTAAACATACTGAATAACATAAAAGATTTGTATATATGGAACTAATACATGAAACAGTTGCTTAGTTTTTTTGCAATTGCTAAGAATACTATCTTAAATACAACGTAGTGTTTTAAATTTGCTCTACAAATTTTTTTTAGTCTAAGAACCTTACAATCTGCCATTTTATGCACATAGCTCTACTTGATAGTGCATTAAATGAACAGTTTGAAGCTAGGATACAAAAACTACAAAAAAGGACCAGGATCCCAATTTTGGAATCATTACACAGAATGCCAAGTGTTAAATGATTACAACAAGAAGAGTTGATACTCTGTCACGCTTTGAATTAGCTATACATGTATTTCTACAGACACAATACGACATTATTCGACGACAACATTGAGAATAAATATGTACTCGTTGTTAGAGACGTTCAGACTCAATGAATATTTATTCATGCGAACTTACCTAGAACAGCTACAAAAAACATCATTTGATATACGTAGCAATAATTTGCACCATGGATGCCCTAAGTAAAAATCTGATATGGTAACATTACAAAAATACAGAAAACGCCGTGCAGATACTATGCAACTTACGTTTTAAAGCAAAAAGTACCTAGATCCATATATACCATCACAAACAAATTTCTCGAACTTACGAATAAAATTAAAGCATAATAATTGCGAAGAGCTTATATAAAGAAAAGGATAATTGTGCTGGTAAAGCATTTGTAGTCGCTTACACTAAAATATTTGCCATCAGTCAATTACCTGTCTTCATTTGAACTTATCTATGTCGACAGTTTAACTTTAGCACTTAAACTTTACCTACGATCAACTGACAAGTATCTTTGAACAAATGATACGCATTGCAGATACCTGCAAACCTGTTATGTAACGATAAAAAAACAACAGCAAAAATAGAAACTCGATGTAAAAAAGAAAAGAAAATATAGGCAGGCTAATGAATTTATTTTAGAAATGTGCATATGAATAATAAACTGCATCGCAAATGGACAACGCCAACTATCTTCAAAGGCAGCTTTGAGTCTTAAAGCTCTTTTATTACAGATGCGGGCTTTCAAATTCTATTGCGACACATAGAGATGACACTTAAAGAATGAAAAAAACTGGAACTGCAGAACAATTGTCATGTACACTGGACGAACTTCGGATAGTAATATATCGCATGCGGCCACAATAAAATATAATCAGATTACTGTGAGAAATTTTAAATTATCACACTTCAAATTTCAGAGAATCATGTACAACATTTACCAGATAGCAAAGACAACATAAAAGAGTAAAATAAAACAGGAAAAAAAAGGAAAACAGTAGTTGTACACATCGACAATATAATTTTAATTAAATTGAGCAGTACCCTTTTATACGAAAGGCTACGTTGCTGCACGGCAATAGACAACTAAAAGATTAAATGCCCAAATCCCATTACGCACATTTAACACTCTGTTAAAAATAACATCACAGTAAAAGCACCGGCGATGACAATAAATCTTACCACAAATAATGGAAGAGGCCAGCTTACAAAACTATATTAATGTTTCGCAAAGTTTGAAGCTTCTTCGATCTGCAATGGCACATTATACAGGTACGTCGATAAAAGAACAAAACAAAAACGCATGTACTTTTTAGTGAAAACATTTTCTATTTACAGCAAAAAACACGAAACACAAAACACAGATGAAAACAAAAATTACTCAGACGAAATTTAAAAAAGATTACCAGAACTAAAAAAACAATAAATATAATAATTAATGTGCGTTACACTTATAAAACAATTTTCCACGAGTTGAAATCTTCAATAAAGCACTGGAAGTTATACGCAAATTCAGGGGGAAATTTGGATTTATGCAACAACAATGCAACAAGTAAGACCCAGTTTGCGTTGTAAACAATTATTTACGCTCAAAAGACCTTAACAATATAAAACATAACTTAAATGGTTCCAATATCATCAATCAAAAATATATCACATTGTAAATTATACCCTTTAATAACAACAAAACTTACCAAGATATATTATAGAAGACAGATGAAAGACAAAATGCAATAGGGTTATAACAACCTAAGGATCTTTGACACAACATAACAGTGGCGCTGAGGACAGACACCAACATAAAGATACAAAGATTGTGACGAATTATCTAGAAAGTGAAGAAGTTGTTTTTATGCAAACTTAAATTACATTTATCTTGTGAAAATATAAACATTTCTTTATTTAGTTTTTTTATGACTTTAAAGTGTATCAACATCAAGCCAAATACCAAAAATGGTCTCTAAAAATGTCATCACTACCTATTCCTTAATCCATGACAAGATAGTCCAATACCATACTTTCCATATTACCAGTAAATGTACAAAAAATCATATTTACTGTTAAAAACCATTTTCAAATTTTTTCACCATCGCCCCGCACGTTTAGGATAGGCAAAATTACTGCAATTCAGTAGCGTGTTAGTCTTACTACTGCGCCTAATTAAAAAAATCATCTAACGTTGGATAACTTAAAAGTACTTGCTATCATCAACATGGTAATTTGTTACAACAAGGAAAGTATTTACCTACAATGTGGTACAAAGACAAGTTGTAAATGCAGTAGTTTACTAGTATATATGAAACTGTAAAAAATGTTATGTATCATATGAAAAAAGAATTAGTTAGTTGATTTTGTCATGTAAATTACAAAAGTGGGCATGAAACATTTTGCAAAAAAATTTCCTTTTTATAACTATTTTTGTAAAAGGTATAATATATATATAAAAATTTGTATAAAAATTGCGATTTTATAAATGTTTACAAAGTTGGTTTGTGCACGAAATTGTTGTGCGAAATCAAAAGTAATGCATATAGTTTTTAACAACGTTTAAAACTGTAAATTTCCTGTCTTGTTTTATTTTCTGAGTATAAAACGCAATGATGTTTCAATGTAACTACCTGCATCATATTGTACTGTAAGTAAACGGTTAACATCCACAAAACTTTTTTCGCCGACCCGAAAGCTTTCTTTTGACTGAAGTATTCCTGCTGCTGCCGTATTATCAATCTTCATTTTAGTAGTACGTATGACTTTGACTTTGCTTCTTGTAGTTCCTTTTATCTTTCGTTTTTGTAATCAAGCCTACATGCTTGCCCATTGACATCACAATATTGCAAAATATCACATAATGCAAACTGTTTGTGTTTTCCTTTTACATGCATTGTGTCGAACCGCTGTAAGTAATATACATTCTCTATAAAGCAGCATGGTCATACTAAAATCTAATTTAGTAGGGCTTTACAGCCACATTTTGTAATGATGCAAAAAAGTACTCGGCAAATGCTTTTCTATTATACGGATTAGTTTTGTTTCTACAAGAACTGCAGAGGAACACTTTAAGTACGATTTTACATGTCTACATAGCGTCTTGCGCGGATCCGTTATAGAAAATATAGGAAACCCTTTTCAACGCATTGCTAGTCTGCAAATTGTATCTAACTAAACTTTTGTTACTACCTTTTCCATACTTTTTTTTTACTATATGTAAAACTCAGGTGGTTTTAACGCAAGCAAAGGTAAGGTATACGCTTATTACCCCTGTTTACTTACTTATCGATTTTATATGCGTCAAAAAACTGTTTTTTTTTTCTTAAAAACTATGCTACTCTAAAATAGTTACTTGACATATTATAACGCATGGCTGTACAGTGTTCATCGACGCAGGTCGCAATAATCCCGCTGCAAAATTACTCAACTAATATTTTCTTTTTATGTTTTGTACCACTTCTACTCGTTCTTTTATTTTTTTTTGTTATAGTGTAGCAATCATACTACCATCTATATGCTTTCCGGGTTTTATTTTCGCTAGTATTGTGTATCAACGGATTTCCTACTTTACGTTACATACAAACCTCCATAACCAGATACCTGTTGGACAGCACGTACCTTATCCTGTTATTATGTTAGATATGGTCATCATGTATTTCTTGACGGCATTTGGCACTCTGCTAACTACAATTACTGTTGGAAGGGTTTTCTGTTATTTGTTTAAACAGCGACGTTTTACATAAAGCCAGTGTTTTTTTAATATGATGTATCCTAAAGAAACTTTTAATACGTTGGTTATGCTATTTAATACAGTTGTAACCTTTAAGTATATTATAAAAGATACTATATAGCCTCTTTTTCTCAAAAACTCTAATAACTTAGCTACAATATCAATTGATATCGTCAGTTACAAACATAGTTGCAACTGTTTTTTTTTATCGCGCTATATTTTTTGTGCGTTAGAGTAATAATTCAACTTAATTACAAAGCATCATTTGTTTTCATCTGTTTCTATTCGCATAAAACATTACCTGCGTTTTGTTTTGCTGAAACATGCCGGAAGTGTATAAAGGGTATCAGACAAGTAATGGACGCATCGGTAAATATATATAATCTTTTATCAAACTAAATCTTTCATTTTTCCGTGTAGCTTTTTTTTACTGGCTAAGGTTACATTTTTTAAAACTAACTTGGCTTTGTTAGATTTTGTAAATTATAAACAATTCTGATGCAGAAACGTAAAACTATCATATCAGTTTTGTCCGAAATATTTTTTTGTTCTTAACCGTTCTTTTTGTGTATTTATTTGTTTAAGAAACGCACGTGTGTTTTTGTAAGATGCTACGTATCCTCACAATTTTAACTTGTTATAAACGAATCCTGATACTGTGTTAATGGTATCTACTAGCGTGTACTCTGCGTCATTTGCGCGCGCGAAATGGTGGTTTTTTGTGTGCGCAAACAACAGGGTAAAAAACAAGAAAAAAAATTGTATGTAAAATATGATTATTTGTGCTATTATGCGACACATCTATATAAAAAAGGGCATTGAGAATCACAAAAGCCTTTTAATATTCTTTTCACGTTTAAAGGCTTGATTTATGAAGACATACGCCGAAGTTTTTGCAAAGTTTGTGCTTTAATTAGTATGTGCGCGACTATGTGCGGAAAAACAAACCAGCTTTCGAATAAATTCATATTTTATGAATTTGATATAAACCGCGCGTGCAAACTGAGCGGGAGAACACGGTAGTCTAAAAACTTTTTTATAAATTTTTTATCGTAATTTTTGTATTCTATCTGATACAAAAAAATTTCTATATACTATACAGAAATACTTTATCTGACCTAAACATTTGTTTAAAATGTAAAATTAGTACCCGTTTTATGCAGAAGTTTCTGGTCTGTATACCGATGCTATAAATGCAACAAAATAAACCTGGACAGCAAGCGTTTAAAGTATTTGTACATCTTTGTTTTGCGAACTGATTTGGTATAAATCAGACTACGCAACAGAACAAAAGTAAGCCTATAAAGCTTAGATTTATTTTTCAACTGTAAAAAAAAAACTGTAAAAAAGCCGTCTTTTGAAAAACTTAATGTAGAATTTTACGAGTTTCGTGTATATACCTCGTCTTATAAAATGTAACAAAAATATTAGAAATATTTTTTTATGCAAATTTAGGAATGTTTTGGCAACGACAAATGCAAATATAAAAACTATAAGCACTTAAATTAGTATTTTTGCACTATATAACACATTTTTTTGTGATGGCAGTGTTACACTACACTTTTTAGCTTTGCAATGGTCAACCGTTAATGTAATACGACTAAACAAAAGTGTTTTTATACGAGCAAAACCGGAAAAAAATCAAATATAAAATTTATCCTGGTTCGTTAACGCTTTTTTTTAGTTACAGAGTTCTTTTGTACAAAGTATATGCGTAACACGGGCTTTTTTTATAATTGTTTTTATATTTGTGTGCACACAATTTTTTATTTATAAAGCATTAATGCGTTTTTATATGTTCTCTTTTTAAAATAATATAATAACGTAAAAATAAAGATAAAACTAATGTTTTTTCACGCAGTAAAAAAATATACAAAACAAAACGAATTTATAATTTTTTGTTGGTTGTAGTGTATTATGTGAGGATTTTTTTTTATTTTGTCTAATAAAAATCTTACCCAAAAATTTGTCTACCGCTTAAAGGCAAAATCAAATATTCACAATACTTAAAGTGAAATGCTAGCTTATTGTATAAAAATAACGGTTTCAAAAAGATTTTTTTTTTGTAAAGCTGCATTTCATATTGTGTTTAGTTATATATATACTTTTTAGTTTTTAAGTAATATGCGATAAGCAAATTAATATTTTAAAATCCAGTACTACCAAAAAAAAAACTATGATTTAAAAATATACATGAATGGTATAAATAATTTTTTACGCGTACTTGTATACAAATTAAATAAGCTTTTTGGTATTGGCTGTTAGATTTACAAGCAAATTGCATGTAAATAACCAAACCGTGTGACTATTGTAGGTTTAACAGTTTTGTGGTTCTTTCAAATTACTTTTTTTGAAATTTTTCAAATTTTGTTTTATGCATGAGTTAAGGATGTTTCGAGATTTTCTACAAGTGAACGCAAAAATGAATTTGTATGAATAAAAAAATAACTCAAAATAACACGATATATATAATAATGTATTTTTTATGACAAACTTACGCGTTATATTGCAACAATAACTCGTAGCATTAACAACTAACTATATGCGTGACAGATATTTGCTTTGTGTAAGCAATACCTCAGGTTTATTTTTTGTTAAATGTATCTATGTCTTCGTTTACTGTTTTCTTGTTATTAAAATGTCAATAAACACAATTTTCGTATTTACTTAATGCCAAAGTTAAATTTTAAAAAAAATTTGCAGGTATTAATTCTACTCGTAAGAAACGTGGTCTTTTTACTTATGCCTCTGTCGTATCTATACAACAACATATACGCTTAAAAAGATATTATCATTGCGATGTATGTTTTATTAAGCTTCCCACTTTTTTGCCATTTTCAAAGAGTTATTTATTTGTATAATTGGCACTGATAAAGGTCATGAGGCATGTTTTCTTTTGTATTACTGTTCTATAAAAAACTGCGCTTGGATATGTTTTACTAGTTTTTTTCTTTACAGATAAGCATAAATAAAACATATGTATTCAAATGTTAGTTAGTTTGCTTGCCAGCCTTTTAAGACCTAGTAAAACCCATTTAGTTGTAAAAAATACATCATAAAGCACAATGTGCTTTGGCGTTTTTTTTATGTTCTATAACACGGGGTTTTTTTTTCTGTGAGGCTTTTTATTTTATTATCGTTTATTAAAGATAGATATAAATACAAATATTTATGGATATATATTTGTCAAGGTTGCAAAAAAACATATGTAAAGCCCTTTAGTATATAATCTTATCTTTAGACTAAACTGTCTTGTTGCATTGTGCGTAAATTACTATGGATGCCTTTGAACTGCATTGGTCTGTCGTTTACAGAACTCAAGTTACTGTTACTGCGGTAAAACGCGTATTTTACATAATGCTGTATAAATACCAAGTATTATCTGCTGATATAATTAAGCAACATTTACCGCATACTGTTTTTAAATACTCTCTTACAAAAAGCAAGATATGACAAATACAACTACTCGAATATGTGACAGTTTTTGTGTGAAATTTATGTTATTATCTTTTTAAGCTACCTTGAATATATTGATTTTTCTGTCTTTCCCTTGTGTTTTAAAGGTCTTTTATGCGCTTCATCAAGTACTTTCACTCCTTCGTGTTTTATTATGTTGTTGTTTTGTGCTTTTTACACGACTTACTGTTAACTTTACTGTTAAACGTTACTGCTGTAAAAAATCGCATAGACACTCAACTCCTCTTGTTTTTTAACTTGATTTACAGTCCATGCTTCATGACGTAAAAAGGTAATGCCATAAGTTACATATCCAAATTTCTGGTTGTCATTTTAGGTACAGACAGCAATGTGATAAACAAGTATTTAATCGTTTGTCAATCATAACACAGTTATAGTTTTGCATTTATCTTTTTTTTTTGCGCAGGTTATTTTTGTTATATAGTACTAAAATAATTTTTTTGCGACATTCTTCTAGGTCTATTATCTTTTTGCTACAGGTATTGCAAGTCTTTGCTTTAAAAAACAACAAAACAGCTAAAATATGCGGTTTTGCTTGCTTATTTGCTTTTCGCCAACTTGTTGATATTAAAGAGTTTACGTTCTTATGCGTAAACAGTCATTTATTTGCAGTTTTAAGTTTTTTGTGTAGTTTTGCAGTAGATTTGGTGCTTTAATTTGATAATTTTTTATGCTAGGAGCTGCAAAAGATGGATGACTTCGCATTGTGTGATACAAAAAAAAAAAGGCAGTGTGTGATGCTTTTGCATTGACGCAAAAACTATGTCATGTTTACCCTGTATACTACAGTAAAGTAGGATGGTGTTACCAGTGTGATATATTCGTTAGTTGTTTGTGTCAATGAACAATAAAACATGGTAGGATATATCGGCATTACAAAGTTGTAAATGAAAATTACAACGCGATTAAAAACCCACACATTTGAGTTTTGTAGGTATGCATTTTGTGGTTGTATGTAGCAACGAATTGCGTTGAGTGCGTTTGTTCAGACCTAGATACGAGTCAAACAGTCGTCTGGATCAGATTATTTTTTTGTAAAAACAGGACAATAACTAGTTTTAATGCGATTGCAGTCTAACTCATTAAAAAGCAAAAAACTCTGTATATTATCTTTCTTTTGTTACACAGTATAATGCCGACGGTATTCCACGTAATAATTTTTCCACTCCCGCATATTGTATATGTAATTATTTTATATCACATTTTTACTCTGTGGTGTATTTATGTACAATTTTTGCCATTATATTCGCGCCCACTTGTCTTTTACGAAGCTGTTATTAAGTTTCCGAAAAAGCTTATCAACTACAATTTTTTTAAAGTACTAAGTGCTTCAACGTTAACAGGTTGCATCCCGTATCGATGGCATTTTTTAAATGCTTGTCGTCTCTTTTATATTATATTTAAAAAACCATGTAGACAAACTTTTCAAACAAAATGTATTATTGCTTAAGATGCTGAAAATTTAGTGACATAATAAGAAACGAGGCCATGTCATACAAACTCCGTGTACTTGTTTAAGTTCTTTTTGCTGCCGTAAACTGTTATTATATCAGTTAAAAGCGTAGCAATTTTTTATGTTTAATTGACAATTATTAAAAGCACAAAAAAACTTGCCCGTATTAATACACCAACAATTGGTCTGCAAAAATGATTTTTTTTATCGGGTTAACAGGTCTTGTAAACCGACTTCAAAAACGTAGGCTGCCAATCAAACCAGGCTGAACCATTAATGGATCTTTGCATAGGTTTGTCATTATTAAAAGGTTGCAAAAAATGACGTACCTATATTTATAGTTGCTATTTAAATCTGACTATATAAAAAAATTTCTATCACAATTAGGGTTCAGATGTTAACAGCAAACAACACATATCACATATCAAAAAATTACTTTTAGGTATACAAAAATTCGAATATATTATACTACAAAAAATATTATTAAAAAAATACAATTTAAACGCTTAGACCACAAATTTTTATGTTTAAGTTCGTATGTAAAAAACAACCTTTTTTTGTTTTAAGGCTTTGCATGATCAAACCCTTACGGGCGAATCTTGTCGTGTAAAGATCCTACGGGGCTATAGTATTCCGATTATTTTCAAATAGTTGCCAGCATGCTAAAAAGACAGTAATCTGTTAACAATCTTTAAATTAAATACTTTTTTACGATATATTCTAAGTAATTTATACAGATAGCTTTCATAAAATATCTTTGTGCGGTCGACAGCTATGTCATTCAAGTTAAAAAAGTTTGATATAGAGTATTGGCCATAAAAGCTTTTTTTTGTGTGCCTTAATATACGTTTTAGTAATAGTAAAATTTCGTCACTAATGATCGTATATAATAAATATTGGACATAGATCAAGCAAAAAGAAAAACATATGTTTATATATTTTTGCCAGTTAATACATTGTCAACTGGCAATAAATGCTCAAAAAAACACTAAGAAAATTTTTACCCGGTATCAAATATTTAAACACTATATAATAGTTATGATAGATCAATCTTTCGCATGTGTATATAGTCGATGTGTGGGTCCTAAGTAAAAGGACATTACAACCTTGCGGTATGTAAAAATCAAAAGATATAATTATTTATATTGTTTTTGATTAGCAGACTAATCAGTTTGCACATTACATATACAAGTGCTTTTATAGTTCTGTTGGTTTTTTAATGTAGCTTATACATGACAACTATATAGACCAAAGCCTTTTTTATCAGTTTCAACGCATTCAAATGCTTCGGCAAAAATTTTATACTTTTGTCTTTTTTTTGCAATTTTGCATACTTGCATGTCATTTATCTTACTTCCAGGCCTAGATAGAGAATTTTTAATTACAGTTATGACATTTATACAATAAAAATAAAACCTTTGTCTAAAAAAACAGATTACTTGCTTGCAAATGTAGAACAAAAATCTCGAAAACTATTACAAATGCATAGCTAAATATTATACGCCTTAAGCGTGAAACAATGCATTATATGGACAGATGTCATATAATATCATACAAATTGCCTTCAGGACATGTTTGTACTCTATATCTTAAATGCATAATTATAAATAATACTATAAAATGAAAGCAGTGTTCAATATTTGTATAAATACAAGTTTGTACTGCACAAAACTACTACACGTTGTTATGATTTACACAAAAACCTGTATACTTTTTTAAACAAAATATACCAAAATAGTCTTCTATGTCTTTATTAAAAAAACCTTTCGTAAGTTTTATAAGTGCAAAAAAACACGCGTATTTATATTTATATTAATTTAAAAACATAAGTTACATTGTGTTTGATTTACATGGTAATAAAAAACCATCTGATGAGCTATACATAATAAAAAATATTGTAAATTACTGACACTATTGGCAGCTTTTTTTAGAATCGGTCATAGTTTTGTTTTAGAACACTAATAATTCAACCAATAAACACAAATTTACACATTTAAATAGCATTAAATCAGTCTTATTTTATTATATGTATATTTAGGACGTATTAACATTTTGCTCTAAAGTTTTACATCTTTATTAGGGCCAATAACTGATAATTTGTACAGAAAAACATTCGAAACGAACAAAACATAAAGGCATAGCATAGCTTTTCGCAAACATACAGAGTTGCGTTTTAACATTACAAACTAAACACGCGCAGTGCCACAAGCATGCAGTATACGTGCAGACGAAGACAACTTGACTTACATGTAAGCATATTCGTAGGTTGTACATGTAGAATCCGTAATTAAAATGTACTTTATACATTATGATTCGTTTGGCGTTAATCAAAAAAACCTTTCTAGATTTTAGGATTGAATAAGTGTTACCAATGTTACATAAAGGTCAAACTAACACTTTATTCAAATATGCAATGACCTATGTACTATTTATTGTTTACCTATGTATTTTCCAGTTTGTCACAACGGTAAATTGTCTGTTAAAAAGTTGTAAATGCCTTTTTTTTGCAGCCCTTATATTTTAAAAACTTAAACAAGTAATTCTCAAATAGAAATTTGTAGCTTAGTTTTTCTATTTTGTACATGTCGACATGTTTGGTCATACTTAGGTGTAAAATTGTCAACTTGAGACTCTAGCGATAGTAACACACGATGATTATTTTTATCGTAAGAAACTGTGACATAAAAAAAGTTTTATATTGTTTTTTCACAAAGTTCCAAAACTAATTTTGTGATATCATACAAATACAAAACGTTTTTTAAGAGTGTACAGAATGTTGGATAAACTTCATTTCGTCTATTTTATAGTTTTCGAGCGGCGTTTGTAAGGACGGGTAAGTAATATAGTAGTAAAAAAATACACAATATAAAATACCATACGTTTTGTAGATTATTTTTCTTCCCATATAATTATTCTTATAGTTCAGATTTAAATATATTTTTTTGTGCAAATCATGTGAAAAAAAGCATTTTTAGCAAGTTAAGTTATGGTAAATTTTGTCTTTTTTGCTTTTTATGCTTAATAAAAACGTTTTGATGCTGGCCTCGTATTCTAGAATTTTTATCTTAATTCAATATGTTAGACCTGAATTAAAGCAGAAAAATTGCAATTTATGTAAGTAAAGGTTATGAAAAGCTACGGAAAATTGTCTTTTTTTAAACCATAATTGCATTCTTACCATGCTAGCAGTATCGTTTTACGCTTTTACTTAATATTTTTTTTTTGCATAAAAAAATATTAATCTGCATAATTACCATAAGAATAGCAGTGCTGTCGGATTGGTGATTTTAAGCGAAACTCTCGTATTTTGTTGATAAAGTCACTAAAAGCTGGTGTTGATCATTTTGAGCTTTACCACATATTTGCTGTTTTCGAAAAATTTACAACCACAGCCAAACTATATCAAAATATTATTTTTATTATTTGTTTTATGTTACAGCAAATCATGTTCTTAAATATACAACAACTATGTCGAATTTCGTATTACAAAAACGTATGGCTGCACCTTTGTATTTAAAAGATGGTTTATAAGTAAACAAGCAATGAATGTGACGCAAGCAATCCTGATTATTGCTATTTATAGTGCTTAACCTGTACCAAAAAATCTATTGATGTTTGTTGGATATTTTTACATGTGTTAATTTTTATTGATTAAAACGGTTTTCTGCAAAAAAAGTACAAAATCTATTTTAAAAAAAGTTAATTCATTAACGCTTAAATATTAAAGTTTATAAATGTTGATTGTATATGATTAATCTACAGTAAAAACAACTTTTCGTTAAATTCTGGAAAAATAATTGGAAAATAATATTAAAAAACTCAATAGGTTATAAATATTACGTTTTACGTATAGATGTTTAGTATTATTGCTTCCACATCATTTTGTATAGTTACAATAATATTTCAATTGCTACACCACGTAATAATTGTATCATAAATGCATTTTTCCGTTTTTAACTTTATATGTTTTGGTATTACATTTATTAATAATCTACAATTTTTCAATTTGTTTACCTACTTATTAAGGTTTTACTTTTTTGGTTCCAATTTGGTATTTTGAAACGATAAAATAGGGGATTTCTTGTTAAAGAATCAGCAACACTGATAAAGAACGAAGAAGAAAGTTTACGCTACAATACCACAATATCGTAATTTCACAATATCTAAATTTCACAATATCTAAATTTCACAATTTTTATATAAGTTTTTTTAAAAACTTTTTTTTTGTATAAAAGTGGCATTTTAGATATTTTAGAATGTATTTTTACGTTGTGAAAAATTATAATTTCTGTTTGTATAAAAAATCGCTTAACAGGGCTTAATATGTAAAGAAATTTTATTAACTATGATATTTTTAGTGTTGATGTTGTTATGCCATTTTTACGTTTGGTATGCCGTCGTGAACATAGAGCAACTGAATTTTTGCGCAATTAGAACATCTGAAATTATTTTTACTTTTATCGAAAAAATTATAAAATGTTATAATTTTAACTGTATGACCAAAACAGTCAATGAAAGCTTGAAATATGCTGAATATGTATTTTATAATTATTTGGTTTTTTGAAATTTTGCAAAGGTAGCTTAAATCTCAGCCTACGCATGTGCAGAAACGCATGGGCTGTTTAAGCCTTGTTTTTTTGAAGCAAAAAGGGGAATTAAAATTTTTTCAGTCACCTGTATTAGTAAAAACTGTTTTTTACAATTTATACGCATAGTCCAACACACAAAGATAAATATAAGCGCAAATTATTAATATATTTCAAGTGTTGCCCCATGTAATCACACGTTATTTTAGTATGTTTCACTGTATGTGAAAGTTTTGTTCTTTTTTTTATAAACAAGGAATTTGGTTTGTAACTACAAAACGTACGCTAAACTAGTATGCAAGAAATCAGCGTATTAACGCTATTCCATATGAAACACAGCATATATTTACCCACAGTTGTTGCAAAAATAAGTACAAACATTATTTAAATTTAATAAAAGTTATTGCAGTTATCTAGGGGTTTGCAAAAATAAATACAAAGGTTGCACTAAACCATAGAATTAATACAATTTCCTTTGAAAACATAAATAAAACGAAAGTTTACGTTAAAACAAATAATTGATTTAGGAAAACAATTTTTTTTTATAATAAATCAAAATTAAGGCTTGCAAAAAATAAACAATACAACAAAACAGAAAGCAATTAAAGAAAAGCTCAGCTAATATGGTTTTTCCGTACATAAAAAAACCTGTATACTAAATTTGACGTCTATTAACCGAGAAGTTCCTTTAAACGGATATGCAATAGGCCTTTTTGTGCTTACGTGTCTATACAATAATAACCGTAGTTAATCATAATATTATAGGTGAGGCTAAAAATGAAACGCAACTTCACGGGTTTGATTAGTATCTTCTGCCTAAATTCTAATATTTTTTTGTACTGTGATTTTTTTTTGATAGGCAAATCAGGAATAATAAAATGTCAGTAAAGTAATATAAAATAAAACCGTAAAAATAAAATAAACAACAAAACACTCTGTAAATTTCATTAAGCGACGCAGTAGATATTGAAGTATAATTTTGTACATCATAATAAAAACTCTTATACAAAAAGTGTTAACGTTTTGGATTTCCATCCTGATGTACCGATTTGTAAATACCTATGTGCAACAACGCAAAAAAATGCATATAGGCGGTTATACAATCTCAAGGTAATAAGTACAGTAATAAATGTGTTAAATACTGTTTTTGCCTTCCTAAAAAAAGAAGCTGTCTACGTTTTTTATATATGTAAACAACTTTTTTTTATAAAAATAAACACAATTTTAATTACCATATATAACGATTTTGAAAAAAAAAATATTTACAGTGAATGCACTGATAATTCATGATATTGACTTTTTTTGCCTGTAAGTCGTATTAAACGAAGTATAAGATATGTAGCAAGCACGAGACAAAAAATTTATTCATGCGCCATTAAAGAAAATATAAGTCGATAAGAGCATTAATCTGTTGTAAACAACACGAAAGTGTCTTTTTACATGTGTGTACTGTAAAAAAGTTTTTGCAATGTATTTTTTCTATTTTTGTGCGAAGTTGTAAGTCTATCTATTTGCTATTTTTTTAAATAATATTCTAAAGGCGCACTGCAAATTAAAAAAAAAATACTGCGGCGTGTATGTTTTTACATAGTTTTTTGTACAAGAAGAAGCGTGAACACAAAGGCAATTTTGTTAAAGTTGCTCACTAGAAAAACTTTACACGAATAAATATCAATAAAAGGTTTTGTATAAAAAAAAACCGTAAAGAAGTTTTTAAGTTTTTGTCTTCTAATATTTGTTAGTAAGATGTTACAAATTACAAGTCACAAAACAGTAAATTACCATTGTGAGCGTATAAAAACTGACATTATACTTTTAGTATAAAGAGAAACCGGCAAATAGATAAAGTCCTAAACCAAATTTACACATAATTAAAAATAAAAGTATTCAATTGTTAATCTTTGTAAACTGCAAGGTTAATAAATACAGTGTATACAAAGTAAAGGTAAAAAAAAATTAAGTTATAAAACCAAGCCCATATAATGTTTTTTTATTCCGTTTTTTGACCCAAACAATTTTTGAACTTTGATATTTTGGCACCTTGCTTTTGGACTTTTTTATTTTTGTAATTCTTAAATTTTAGCCATTTTTAATTTGCGAACCTTTTTGTATGGCTTTTTTTAGTTACCCTTTTTGAGTACCTTGTTTTTAGATTAAAAACCGGAGTATAACGCATTTTTACAACAAAAAAAAATATTCGGGTTCTGTCACAATATTTTTTGTATTGCGCTTGTACAAAATTTCGTTTGCATTTTTTTGCTTGTGTGATATAGTTTATCCGTTAGTTACCACGCAGTGCCATACCTAGGGTTTTGTAATGCTCAGGCTGGTTAACGCTTTTTTGCCATCAAAAAGACTATAAACAGATCTGTGCACACAAATAATTAGGGAATAGGTAGCGTGTACTTGCAAAAGGTGACCCTATCTATAGCTATACAAAAAAATATCGTGCGTATACTTGACCCCCGTTTTTTATTAGTGCGCTTCGGTTTTTTTTTTCGTTTTTGTTTTATAAAAGCACTTCGGGGCGGGCAGATTTTTTTCACAAGATACGTTACAACAGTTTGCAAAAAACTGTTGTTGTTGTGCCAAAAATACTTTTGTATGTATAAAGAGATAATGCTTAGTATTGTTCTGCATTAATTAAGATTTTGCATGCATGCATACTGCATAAAAAGGCACAATAACAATGTACGAACGGTTTAAAAGGCGTGCACCTGTTTGCAAATATCCTGGTTTTTTTTACAAAAATGTAATTGCAAATACCTGGCAGTTTTTGTCCATACCCGGGTATTTTAAAAAATATGCCCGAAAAGAATCGACTTTAAAACAAACTAAAACGAGTTTTGTAGAAAAAAAAGTATATGCGGTAGTTAAGTATGCATATAATACGTTTTATGCTCTTGAGGAAATAATCACGGATTTTTCCGTGTTTGGAATTTTCTATTTTTTTAGTTACTTCTTTTAAATCCGAGAACAATATATCCAAAATGCGATAGTAAACAAGGATATTTACGTTGTAATGCATTTCAACTTTAAATATAAAATAAAGATGATAATTAAATTAAGGTAGATTATGATCCAATCAAAATCTGACAGGCATTTGCAGAAACTATAGTAAATATATAGTGTCAGCAATTTACAGAATTTTTTGGTAACAAAAAAAGCACTTATAACATAAATTTATTTCGATGCAGTAATAAGAAGATTAAATAGAGAAAGAATTGAAAATATGAAGTGGATAAAATGTATAAAAATGAGGAAGTATGGTATAAAGGATAAAAAGCCATGAGGTTATAATCAAAACACAACAGCAAGGTGATATAAAAAAATAGGGTATCATTGGGCTTCAGAAATAAGGAAATACGAGCTAGAAGATAACGGTGTACAGAATATACCAATAGGGTGAAATCGAGTTTAGTAAACTGTGATACAGGATGATGTAAAAGCATATGTGATAAAAGGAAGCAGGGGCAAGTTTAAAGTGGAAACGGTGATGAGTAGATCAGAAGAAGAAAAAATCTGTAGCTTTACAAATCTTAGATTGTAAATAAAATTTTTAAATAACTATGTTTCTTATAAAAATGCGATTTTATGTGCTGCATGGTTTGTTTCAAAGATTATGTATTTTCGCGGTTTTAGATGAGCCTTAGGGGACTTTCACTTGTTATCAGCCACCATTCAAATTTACTTTTAATTATAACATCGCTTATATAGCTAACAACTTAGAATGATAATTATTCAATAATCATGTTATAAAATTAAATTATCATTAATCGTTCAATCCAACCATTTTTAGCTGCAAAAGCATCGAACTTCAGACATGTGTTCGCAGTCATGTTTGTACGCTGGTAACCAAGTTTAGATAGCACAAATTGTACAGATTTTCGCTGCTACACGTACCGCGTTGTCAACCCACTATTTTTAGCTTTGTTACGTACTTTTATGTTTTTGAGTTAAAGCGGGGGGGGGGGGGCGGATAATGTATTGTCTGACACCAACACACGGAATTTACATAAAATACATAACATTAAATCGTTACACATAAGTGTTGCGTTTTTTTGTGCTGATCTACCTCAATACGGGACTAACAGCAGATCCGTTCCATACTTTATCCCATCTCAAGACAGCGTTATATAATCCCACATCCGCGTTCAGCTTACAGTGCCTCTTCTATAAAATCTTTCTATCCGCCTTCTTAACCAAGTAGCTTTTTCCTCGAAATTACTCTTCTAATAATTCTTCTGTTGATATATCTACCTCATCTAGTTTTCATGTGACTTTTCAGGTTTTCTCCTTTTGCAATTTTCACGTTCTGTCCTTATACAGACGCTCCTCAATTGTTACTTAAATTGCTTGATGTGTTGGCCTTGCACACTGTTCTCATTTCTTGGTTGTCCCAAATTGCTTTGTTACGACTCGTTCGCTGGCATTTTATTCCTGAGTGGTAGATGTCATTGTAAGCCGTTTTTTCTTTTTGCAGTTCTTGTTTCTAGCTTTCCTTCCCTACACGTAGATAATCGTTTCCTAATAATTCTGATCACCCTTACAACGCGTCCGTTACTTTGGTGCGACTCTACTGTAATTTTTTTCAAATTATTTTCTTTCTCACTACACCATTTGTGCTCTCTTAGGATGAAAATTCTTTTGCAGTGTCACAAATTAATTTTCCTGGTATTCTGCACCGCTAAACATTATTTTTAATTTTTTTTAAACTCTAAAAGTAGTTCTGTTTTTATAAATATACACGGCACCGTATCTGAAAAAAATGGATCATTAGCAGAATATTTTTTCCCTTTCTCCTCAAAGTATTGCATACATATGGCCACATTTTGCAAACTTCTACTTGTGTATACAAACTTATCACCGCCGAACTTTTACGTATTTTAGGTATTCCATGTTTTACATTTTTTTTAAAAATTCGCAATGTCTTCCTTTATTCGCAGCCAGTAGGAATGTTCTAATATCTCATAATATATTCCATTTTATCCTCGATGCAATAGTTTAATATGTAGTCGTGATATCATTCCTTTCCTCTGTTGTTCCGGTACAGTTTTTTTGCCCGAATCATGTCTCCAGCATTGCTTTCCGTTTTCTTCGGTGATGTTATCCTTATTTTCTATCAGCTAAGTTTTTCCCCGCTTCGTTTTTTGCTTTTTTTTTGATATTGCTCTTGCTCCTTTTCCATATACGATCTACTTAATGCATCCGCTGGCACCATGGGTTGTCTCTTGTGGATAAGATGCTGAAATCATAAATTTGGAATTTTTTCTATAAGTCGGTTTACTCAATTATTATTGAATTCCGTTCCAATGGTATTTTTGCCAATGCCTTGTGATCTGTCACAAGATGAAAGCGTCGCCGCCTTAGTTATTACGCAAATTTCTCTATCCACGAATTCACAGCCAACAGTTCTTGGTCAGTCACGTTTGCACAACATTCTGTAGGTCTAAGTTTTTTACTTTAACTGTTTTAGTACGAGTTTACTTCTACATTTTCCTAAAGAAAAACAGACCAAGCAAATTTTCGCTCGCGTACGGTTTCAATACACATTTTATAAAATATTCAGGTCGCTTTAATTCTTTGCTGTATTCAATGCCTTTTTTAAATTTCAAAGGCTACCTCTTCTTTTTCCGTCCACTCAAATATTTTTGTTCCAATTCAGTTATATCTCTGGTCACTACTGCAACATCTGGATGCAGATCCCCTACCAACCATGCATTTTTAGCATTCATAAGTAACTGTGTGTGACATCTCGGCCGTGTAAATTCTAGTGCCTCTTTTTATATTATCTCTTACGGTATTCTTAGCACCTATATACTGTCACATCTATTTAATTTTCTAATATCACACCGAACTGTTTTTTCGATTATATTCAATCCCTGGTAATGTGTTGCCAATTTACTACGCACCTCCCGCACAATTTTTTTGTATTTTCTATCCGTTTTGCGTCATTAACTAGGTCATCTAAATACACGTCTAATCCATAAGCCGGTTATTTTTACAAGTATTTTTTTATCACTCTTCAAAAGATCATAAGGCCGTTCTTTAAACCCTCATGACAATGTCATTCCACTCGTATACATTTTTTTTTATGCAAGTGCCGTTATCATTTTATGTCCCACAACGACCTCTTTTTGGTAGTGTTTTTTTTTAAATAAATGATATCTGGAAATTTGAACCACTTGTAGCTCATATTATTTGCATGATCTCTAACAACCGTAACGAACTCAAATAGGTACAGTACGCAGGAACCATAGGGTTTCTTACTGACCTTATGCCACCATCCGGTTTTTAATGCCCGTTTGGCTACCGCCGCTGTGAATCGACTTCATTTTAACTTTTTTCACTCTCAGTTGTTTTGTTGTTACCTAAGACTGCCCTTTTTGCTTGTGGTATGTGCGCTTCTCGTTTGCATACAACGCTTTAAGCATTTTCTTTATTACATCTTGTAATATTACAAAATTTTACTTCTTGTTCCTTCATATTCTTTCAAAATTGTCGGAAATTTGTTGTAAAAAAGTTGTAACGTTACTTTGTGACTCTTTTCATGGCCACTATATATGTACCCCACAGGTCGATTCTTCGAAATAAAAAATAAACCTGCTGTTAGTGTATTGTCTTCCTGTTACGGCATTTTGCACATCCTCTTGCGTAATGTCTAACCACGCTGCAATGATGGCATCATACTAACCCGTGTTTTTTTTGTGCGCTTCGTCATATCCTTATGTTATGCCTAATGTTTCCTATTTTTCACGCTTCGGGATTCTGAATTTGGTCACTGTGCTGCTACTTTCTGTTTTGATCTTTCTTTTACTTCCTGCATTTTTTGCTGTCGTGTCCTCTCCTTTACTTTGTCGATCATGCGATCCCAATATATCGTTAGCGCGCCCTTAAGCCCTGTTCAGTTATTTGTTTTGTTTCTTAATTCCAAAAAATACTCTTTCTCATCTCGTTCCATTCTCTTGCAGCGCCATTGCTTCTTTCCTAAGGTTTTCAGTTATCTCCTTTGGTGTCGATTGTAATTAAAACATTGCCATCCTTTCTTTTTTGCTTTCGACATCCTACCACCGGTTACTCCTGTTGCCTGGTAAACACTAAGGCTTAAAAAACTGTTGCTTGTAGATCCACTGAATTTGATTTCTGCTTTGTATTCCCTACCTTGTCATGGCTGCATTACATATCAGGGACAAATATAATCCGTATAGAACATAGTTTGTTTACATGTTCGCTGTTATTTAATTTACTTTCTGAATATACTTATCATCTGTATAAGTATATTAAAAACAATTGCTAATTGTAAAAATTCTTTGAACATCTGGTTAGGATCAGTAGAATCGATGGTAAAATTCTACTGCTATTGTATTTGTGCTATTGGTAAGTTACAATACTATATATGTCAGGTTTAAGTGTACAAAATCTAATAATTGGTAAATATAATTCTACTACTTGTGGACCTACAAGATTTTAACCTAATTTTTATAGAAATATTTATTGATATTTGTGTATATACTCTCCTTGGTAGATTTCAGCATGATTTTTTGTATTTGTAAAATCCCGTAAAAATAAAGAAAAATTATGGTCTAAAATTTTGTGTTTCCACCGAATTAAAGCAGCATAAATTTCAAATAATTGTGTATTGGTCTTTTTCATTTAAGAGTTAATGGTCTGGTATACATCAGACGTAGGATGACATTACCGTTTAGTTTTGTCTTACACGGGGCCTTTACCCCATTAAAAAAGGTCTGAACTGTAAAAAAGAAAAAAATATACCGGTTAAACAAAAAAAAACATTTTACTTAACTTTTTTACTTGTTTTAATGTATGTCAAAATATAATGCATACAGTTGCGGTTATATATAGCATATGAGCTAGAATTAAAAAAATATTGTGCATAAGAAGCAAATAAAAAAACAGTTACTGCCTTTTTGTAAATAATTTTGCCGAACATAAATTCTTTAATCCTAGGTTTTTTTTACAACCAAAAAATAGCCGTTTATTACAAATACAAATATACATTATAACAAAATCGTACAAAATTCATAACAAAGGCACAAAAAGAATGGTTTTCAGATTTTTCATAGTCTTAAGTTCTTGATTTTGACATAGTAAGTTAGGTACATTGTATATAAAAAATGTTCAAATACTAACATATGTTGTATTTTCTAAATATTGATTCCTTTTTGGCTTGTTTTGTCGGTTTTTCGTTATTGCAAAGTATTTTCTAAATTAACAACATGAACAAGTGTGGTATACACGAAAGGGTATTATAACATTTTGCATTTTTTATAAAACATAACCCCTATACTATAGTGTTTTTCCTGCAAAAGATATATAAACAACTTTGAACAATGTTATAGCTGCATCAATAGACAGGTTGCCTAGTTTTTTAAGGACAAAACATGTTGCAGTATAATTTAATTGTTGTGATGATTAGTAGTTGCAACTAAAATATAAAAAGCTGTTTATTTAAATCTAGTTTTTCTATAAACATACAAGCAGCATATTTTTAAAAGAGTCGTAAAATGCTTCGATATATGATCAATACAAAAAAACATGCACAATGCTTATGATCAAATTGTAATTATGCCATTGGATACGCTTTAAATAAAGAGATGTTGTATTATATACGTTTTGTAGGGTAAATTATGTACTTGTGTGCCTACTAGAGATTAATAAAGTTCACTTGTGCTAGTTTATAATACAATGTAATTGTTTTTATTTTGTTCGAAACGAATGTATAACTACTTGTACTCGCATGTTAGAAGATATTTCTGCATATTTTAAAAACACCTTGGCAATTTTTGCAGTGTTCTAGTAAGTTTAATAACCGTATCGTGAACAAAAAAAGGCAATGCGTCACTAATTTGCCTATCCGCACGAAATAACATAAATGTTGCCAGTTTATGAGAATAAAGGGTCTATATAAAAATAAATACGTTGTAGTAATTTGGATGATTTAGTATGACAATAAAAACCCGTTTTTTTTGATCCCGATGCCGACAATTCTACTATATATATTTTAACATCCAACTAAGTTACAGTAATCAGCAATAGCACAAACACGATTGTAAAACGACACGCTTTTTTTCATACAAGGTTCGAAAAAATAGAATTGATATAAAAATGACTTAAACATGTATTTAACTTTTTAAGCAGCAAAAATACGTCTTTTATACATGATTGAATATTTAGGCGTTTTTTTTTTGCACGGATGAAAAAAAAATAGAATATTTCTCTGCGGGGTTTTGCGCAAATTCAAGGACCTGGTTATTTTTTAAAGGTTTTATATAAATTTCAGTCAACCTTTTCGGGTAATTACAAACCCTGTATGTACCAGAGGTCCTCAAAAAATAATTGTTTGTACAATATATTGTATTTATTGTCACAATATATTTATTGCGATAGAAACAATAAAAAAAAGCATTGTATTAGTGGCTCAGCTAGAAGCTGCCGTTCTTCCGACAAAAAAAATGCTTTTTACGTATAAGGGGGTCTTAATATAGAGGAAATTGAATGCAAATGTACGACTGAACGCTAATTTTTTAGCAAATTGTACAGATTTTACATTTATATTACGCAATTATTTTCAGTTGATCTGAATAGAAGAATATGCAGTTTTTTTCCATAGCTACGCGATTGAAGGTTCGGCATACGATGTTATTTAAACACGCAATAAACCAGTTGGCGTTTTTTAAATATGCGAGAAATCATATTATATACTTTATTAACAAAAATAAAGTTTTTTTTTCAATAATTAATATAAACCGACAATTTTTTTTTTTTGCAAAATCAATTTTTTTGCTAATAAAACTAATTGATAGGCATTGTTGTTCATAAATGCAAAAGTATAAAACAAAACAATTTTTTACATTTATTTGTTTTGATTTTGTGCTTTAGAGATTTAAAAAGTAAAAACAAAAATCGACTAAATTTTGACAAGTGGTTTGTGTTATTAAAAAAAAATATTATCAAAACCTGTCAGATAACAGTCTGTATGACACTTTAACACTTGTTATATCCCTTTTAAACTTTTGTTGTTTTATTCTTAAGTGGTATATAATAACAGATAGTTGTAAACGTTCAGTCTTTTACTAATATTTTAGATTTTGCATTTTTCTTCGTTTCGTGGTTTATCTGTTTGTCTTCTAACCTTGAATGTGAAGGTTGTATTGTATCCCTTTTCGACTAATGTTTTTTTTTGCTTGCACCGATTTTTTATAAATAACAATATTTTTAGTTAAAATGAAACAAAAAAAACTGATTTCTAAGTTCTTTGGTAAGAACACATGTATTTATTTATAGTTTTTGATTTTTGTTTGGTGTCATAATATTTTTGGGTTTATATATTTAAAAACGTAAATAATAGAATAAATGTTGCTGCACGCTTATATTATATTTTTTCTTTCTTTATGCATAATTAATTTTTTATCTCTTAACATTTTCTCTACAATAATTGTTCAATATTGTCGACAGTCTATTACCCAGATTTTTTCAATAATAAAATATGCAATAATTATTTGAGGACTCAGATATTTACAAAAAAATGTTATATTTAGAAGCATATAATTTAAAGCGTTTTTATCCAAAATTTTTATGTTTTGATTTTTTTGCGAAGTTCTTTTTTTTATTGACGTTTATACCAAAGAGAAAGAATGTAAAAGTATTTAGTTTGTAAAAAAAAGGTTTTTATGTGTCATTTATTTTTAAAAAAAGTAAGACAACAAGAAATATCTTCTCCGACGTTATATGGTATACTGTTGACAATAATGCATAGAGCATTACTAAGAAAACGCTATCAAAGTAAAAAATTTTATTGTATAAATCTGCTCAATAACATTTGCATTTTCAGGTAGTTTTAAGATCAGAAAAAATCTTACCAAAGAATAAATATAAGGTATCAAATATTTTAATAGTAGCAGTTTTTTAAGAAGAATGATTATAGTATATCCGCATTAACTTACTGACATACAAAAATCATACAAAACTTTTTCTTTATTAATTTACAGCGTCGATGTTTTGTATTGCTATATACCAATACCTTGCGTAGTTTATTTTAAATGCTTTTAACAATGTTTTTTACTATTTCTGTGGCCTCTTGTCTGCCTACACGCAAGCAGACCACTTTAAAGATTATATTGGTAAACATGCAAATATACTTTACAGCTTAGTGACCTTTGCCTACAAATCTAAGCAATACACAAAGACATAAACAAGTCTTTTAATCTCAAATATTGGCAATTCAAAAAACTTTCTTATCCTGAAAACTGCGTATATTAATTCAGTGTATGTGTTTTTATTTTTTTCTCAAATATTAGTTTAATAGTAAGAGTTATTCTACAACAATATAACGCCTATAAAGCCTTTTCAAAAAAAGTTACCACACGCAGGGACTGATCTAGGATTTTCGAACCCCGACACGCCAAAAAGAAAATTGATTTCCGAAAAAAATGAGCGAACTACTCCAGGCCAAAAGCAAAAACAGATTTCTGTTTTTAGTATTTATAACACAGTTTTCACGACTTGAAAAACCACTATGTATACTGGAATTCGCAAAATCCCGAACCTTTATAAATTTCATGTTTTTCTTTTTTGTTATGTACAGGGGTCGGAAAAAATAGTGTTTTCTTCATAATGTTTATATAATTTCCAGAAATTGATAGAGAGAAAGAATTTCATAATGGTATATATACAGTAATCATTTTTTGTTTTCGTAATTGAGGACACGGTAATTTTTTTTGCCTTTAAATACACACATAAGGTTTAATATTTAAAATAAGCCAAAAAACATATGAAAAATATACAAAAATACAATATTCCATTTTTTCCAAGGGTATTGAAGCAATTGATGTATAATTATATATACAAAATATAAAGAGCAAAAATATGTTTTAGCATTCTTGCAAAATCATGGTGTAAAAGGGTGTCAAAAACTTTCATGCAAAAAATTTTTGGTCATATGCAAGCACAAGGAATATTTATATGAACGCAATACCAAAAACTGCAAATAACTAGGCAAGTTATTTTAGTGTTGCTAAGTTACCCATAGATTATCAAAAAAAACTTATTCCACTAAAAATAAAAATATTAATGTTTTTGAGGTATAACAAAAGTCTTTGGGGATTTTTTATCGTCACAGAAGTTATGCGAAAAAATTAAATCTAAACAAAAAACAAAAAAAGCATTTTTAAAACTTGAATAAGAGTTTTTGTACATAATATGCAATCATTTAGGTTCTTTTGCGTTATGATTCTATATATTATTATTTCATGAAAAATGAAAAATTTATATCTGAAGGTGTCAACACTATTAAAGTTTTACCAAAAAATGAGCTTTTGATACACATCAACTTTTTTTATGACTTATAGGTAAAGCAAATTTTGTTTGTGCTAACGTAAAAGGCATGTAATGGTACTGACTTTTTTATTTTCATTTTGCCATATTGGTTATTATGTGCAAGGTACAAAAACAAATTGCAGCCCCTATTTCCAAACCATCTTCTTAAGTTCTGGTTTCGTAAATTATTTCTAATATTGGCTTTGGCAGACGGAATTTCGTCTAATTATAAACAATTAAGATTTATTCTGTTACTAGCAAGCATTTTTTAGTAATTATTTTACAACAGTTTACTAATAAATTATACGTTTACAAAGAATACCAATAAACGAAAAAAGTATGTTCCAGTCCATTTGACAAAAACATGCATTCTGTGTAGACACAAAAAAAATATGCAAGACTATTTTTACAAAAAGGAACAGGCTCATATTACTTTGTACCGTAGCGTTTTGCATACAATTGAACAAAATTTAGCCTTCAGAAAATTTGCAAATTTATTCCAAATGTTTTTTTGGCAGCAATTTAGTTTACAGAGCACGATCTTTTGTGTTTTTTACCTGGATGTAGCAATGAAGAATTATATTTTAGTTTTAAAAGTTTACAAAATAATTTTTTATATAATTTATATCAATATTTACGTAAGCTTGTTCGCAGTAGAACTGCGTTTGCATAAAGAGCTAAAATTGGTTTGACTAATGGCGTGAAGAATAAGAATGTAAATACAAAATGTAATAGAAACATTTTTAAATGCGTTTTTAGCCTGAAATTTAAGTAGATTTGATAAATAACGTGTAATGCATCTTTTTTATGTGTAGCTGTATTTTTGTGGTATTGTATGTAGGTGAAAAGTCTAATCGGGATGATTCATTGCCGTAACATTATATCTTATTTGCTATAATTTATAAAATTCGCAAAGTTTTGTTATTTTAAAAAGCAACTTTGATTACAGATCTAAACTTTTTATATATTCGTATGTAATTAATATCAAATTAGTAACACCATAAAGCTTGCAAGCTAGCAATATTACAGAAGCGCATTGCAAAAAAGATAACCTTGTTTAACTTATCTAGATATTGATTATAATTTATGCACATAAATTTAATAAAGACATATACTGGTCTCATGCAATTGTCGTTTTACAAAAAAATTGTGTTATTTTTTAAACTTTTTTTTCCTTGAAAATTAACTATGGAACAAATTTAAACCAAAGCGGAAAAGTTGTTTACAGATGCAAAAACAATATAACATGTTTTTTACTGCAAATTTGCATATAAGAACGAAATGGAGTGTTTGAATATTTTGCGTTTGTTTACACGTAGACAAAAATTACAAAGCTAGATAGCATTTATCTGCTATGTTTTTTATTGCTCAATATATTTTACGTGTGGATGTACGTGTAAATAAACTTTTGCTTAAAGTTTGAACACATAAAGCAAAAATATCAGGATTTCACTAAACAAGTAAAATGATGAAAAATTGTATATTTAATAAAAAAAATTTGGTTTCGAAATAAAACTACTGACCCCGATATTGAAATCATTTAGAAACGCTTCTAAAACTAAAAAGCATACTGTTTTCTACAATTATTATGTACGTTCTCTGCTTAGTAATAACGTTGGATAACACAATTCACCATTCAAGCTACATATACTATATTTCATCGCATTTTTTTATTTTTTACAGTCTCGATGCCCCGGAGCGTACAGCGCTACGCGCCCTGTTGTCGATCAGTTGTTATAAACACGTATATAAGCAAATTCGTTTATGTCATTGTAGCACTATTATATGTAAAATACATTTATACTACGCAGGGGGTAATAAAACAACAAAAATTCTTTTAATTATAAAAAAGGTGACATTTCAAAAGAGCTGCCTATAGAAATGAACTACGGAGTGTTGTGACAGAAGAAAAACCAGACGAACACAGTCTAAAGACAAAAAACAATGCATATATATGTATAAAATCCAAATAAAAGATGATCCACGTTTAGGGCATGTGGAAACATCTTAAATATTTATGACGGCACTTATAGTGCTCAAACTTATGAGAACATGGGAAAACATTTATTGGTTTGTATTGTGGCTCAATTCCTCTCTGAAATCTTTTCTTTTAGTATAATGTTTGTCCGGTACCCCTGTTCATTATGCTAGGAAAGCCCTTCAGAAACTGTTGATAGATAAGTGCAATTATGCAGTTACAAACAAAAGCAACATTCGCATTTTATGAAAGAGAAAATGTGTTTTTTGGTTTCTGTTATTATTTTTTTTTAATTAGAATGGTTTCAGAATATTAAACAACATAAAAAAAACTAAAAAATGCAGCATAAATAATATCCGTCGCTATCTATAGGATTTTGGTATTAAACCGAAGATATGTAAATGCAGTTATAATGCTTTTTTATATAATAAATTGTACATTAACTCCCTTGTTTTTTGTAAAGTGAACCTATAAAATATAAATATCTTTGCTAAATAGTTCGGCAACGATGTAAAATACGGTTCAAAACTTATAGAAAATCATATATATGAAATTTGTGTGCTAAAAAATAAAATCAAGCATTTTCTGTAAAAACCAAACATTTCTGATAGTTTATAATGTTTCACAGTTGTTATAGCGCAAAAAATTACTAGCTTTGTCGTAAAAACAAAAATTTTAGTGCTTTTGTTTTGTAATAAACAAAAAAACAAGCCAAGGCATTATACAACATAGAAACAAATATTTTTTTTGCATGAAAAAACAGCAAAAAAAAATGTATCTAATAGTAGACCGGGCTGCGACCTCAATGGACACAAAAGAGCGTTGGATGCAGAATTATTGAAATTAAAACATATATCTCGCCTTTGTCCAGTCACTTACCATAGCCAAAATAAAATAAACTGAAGAATGTCTTTAATTAATGATATACTGATTTTTGTAAATCTTTGCAGGCTTATATAAACAATGAAAATCAGTAGATAACAGAAGTTTGATATGAAAAACATTACTATAATTTAATTTCAATAAGATAAGGAAGCGGGGTTTCTTTTGCTGTTTTGTGCACCGATACGCTAGGAATTCTTCAAAATTACTAGTATATTTCAATACTAAAAAAATTGCATTTTTTGAAAAAAAAAATTTTTTCAGATTTTCACGATTATAATAATAAACATTTTTAACCTAAAGTTTTAACCAAAAGAAATTATGATAAAAAATATTCATGGGTATCTCTGGTTTCTTTTAAAATAACTTATTTTAGATTAAGGTCACTTTCAAAAAATACCGATTGCTTTTTTCACTCCAAAAAACGGTTTCTTTCAAGAATCTGCTTGAAACACGTTTTTGATTTTTTTAACTTACAACCCCGCTGGAAAGCTACTTTGAAAAGACTAGAGCAGGGGTTTACAGATTTTTTTGTACGTGTACCCACGGTTCGCGTAAACCATTGCGTACACCCCCCTTACATATAAAATACTAAAAAAGGTTTTTTGGAGTGTACTAAGGGTATAAATATAATGGTAAAATATCACTCGTATTAGAAACTTTTATAAAAAAATCAATGATATTATTCAGTCCCCGTATGAAAGTTTAATTACGGTTAAGTATTGTTAGCGCATATTATACATATTCAGCGCCAGTATAAGACAATGGAATAAGAGCGTTTTGAATACTTTTAAATACAATGTAAAAGCGCAAAACCAACAGCTGGTTACGTTCTACTGTTTGCGCATAAAAACGGTCATATGAATGTCATAATAAACATGGAAAGTGGATTGCTTACATAGAACATTTGACACACACATTTTCTGTTTGATTTGAAAAAGATCTGATTGTGTCAAATCATTAATAGAGTAATGATATCACGCAAAAAAAGCACAAAGGGTTTTAATAAACAGTAGGGGTTATATGGCTTGTACAAAAAACTATGAGTCCTTTGCGGGCACGTCAATATAGTATAAAACTTACAGTTTATCTTTAAGCCCACAATTTTTTTGTTACAGTATATCTTATTTTTAACAAAATCTTGTATTTACCAGGATTTTATAAGAGTCCAATTTTGACATTGTATAAAGTTTTGTATAAGGCTAAAAAACCGGCAAGAAAAACTGTTTAATAGAATCAAAAACGTGAAATGAACGCATGATATAGGAGAAAACCGTTGTTATAAATTGTTTTTTACACATATCTAGTTTTCAGAAAGCAAAAATATGCTCAAAATATATTGCCAAAAATTGAGCCTAGCTTTAGCAAACTAGACATACTACTGATAAAATAGTGCTTAAAATACAAGTTATTATTTAAAAAATGTTTTTATTTCATAATTTTAACTTTAAACAAACTTATTGAAAGTAGAAAAACAGACCGAACCTTTTGAAGGTTCAATCAAAAATAAAATATATTAGATTTACATAAATTGTACGACTTGGATTCCTTTTTTCTTTAAAATCACAAAAAAAATTTAATTTTATAAATAAAAAAAAAAAGAAAAACGACTGCAGCATATGTATTTAGAGGCGTATTGCTTTTGCCTAATCGTTGATATGCTTTTTTTTAAAAAGGAATTTTAACGGTTATTTTTTTTAATACAAAGTAGTTTAATTTTTTTTATGAGTTTTTTTACTTTTTTTACCCCGGCGGCTTTACAGCTAATAAAAAAGTAAACGTAAAATAGGATAACACGGTATTACGCTGCAGATAAGCTGGTGTCACATCGAACAACCGTAGGAGTACTCTTTACTGTTATATTTCTTATGCGATTTAGACTTTTATGCCTATATAAAAACGGAGATTTTGAGTTATTATAGAAACGTACCAAACATTATCAAACAAACAAAACTTGCCAGAATCCACCCACAAAAACAGAAAAAAAGTACGAAATTTTTCAAAAATTAGATATAACGCAGTATATTAGATATAAATACTATAATATCGTTTAATTGCAGTTTTACAACAAGAAAACATAGGAGTAAAAAGTTTATATACATGGGGTATTCCATTATATGTAATTTATGTATTTTAAATTGTATTTGCCAGTAATACGGCCATAACGAAGAAACTCGGGTGTGCCTTTAAAGTTGAAAATGAGGGAAAATACTTACAACAAGTGGACAATGTTTACGCTAACTAAACGAATTTAGGTAGTCCAAACTAAACCGCAGCAAAACAAACTAAAATTGCAATTTACAAACAAACTAAAAATATTTTAAGAAGATCTAAAGTAAATTCAGAACAATACACTAAAAAAAAACTTAATGTAAAAAAAAGAAAACTCTTTTACGTAAGTAATGGAATTTTATCTAAGATAAAATTGTATACCTATCTAATTTTTTATACATTTTTTGTAAGATTTTAATAAATAAAGACACGTAAAAAATCAATTTTATAAAATACTAGATGTGTTTATTTTACTGGTTAGGGTTAGGTTATGTAAGGGTTTGGTTTAGGTTAGATTTAGGTTTGGGTTAAGTTTAGAAAATTTCTTATCAAGTGATAATATTGTTATAGATATATAATTTATAAATTCTTACTTATAGTTATGAGAATAAAGTACTCATTTAAATCTTTATTGAAATAAATTAAAATTAGATTGATTTAAAGTTTTACAACAAATATTTTTTTATTCTGTATGATTAAATACAAATTAGTTTGTTTCCTATAAATTTAGTCTGTGTATGGTTAATTAATTAGTTTGGATTTCTACAAATAGTATGAAAAATGACAACCGTCCGTAAAAAAAAATATTATTTTTAATGACATAAATATGAGAAGTGGCGAATTATAGCTGTTGAGTTACGAGGCGCATAAAAAAACCTGCATATAACGCATCGTATAATTTTTATTGCTTTACACGCATGTTGTTATTTATGCATCTATATACAATGCACGAGACTGCGCTAAACACATACATATTACATGTGAGCTAACTCAGACATTAAACCATAGTAAATAGGCATTATAAGAAAAATGTAAAGAATTGCAAAACACAAAAATACTGTAAGTTGGTTTTGAAAATTTCAACCATAAATAAGAAAATATATGCAAAAAGTACAAAAAAACCAAACTGTTACTTAATTGTGCACTTTTATTCACAAGACCTGCCAATAAACTGAATTTTTATATTTTCTTGTATATTCTTTTATTAATATAGTAATGATATGTAATATGTCATAGTTTTAACGAGTATTATTTACGGTTGCAAATATTTCTGTGCTGCAAAAACATTGCAATTGTCACTGGTTAGAGCTGTGATGCAATAATAAATTGCGTGCAAAAATGGCATTAATTTTTAATTTTCTTCAGCGTTTTTTTAAATGATGGATGTAGAATAAAAGAAAGTGAAAGATATCACCAAAACATCTCTTATAAAGGAACTGTATCTGACACATATGCACACACAACGCCAAGAACAACCAAAGCTTTTTTGCAATAAAATAGCCCTTTTAAAATATAATTTGTGTATTTTAATAAAAAGAACTAGCTATATAACTGTAGTTATCCACATCAAGAATAATAAAAATTACCAGTAAATATGTTGTGCTGTAAAATGCATTAATTTCTTGTTTTTATAGACAGGGTATAAAGGGTACATTAAGATGGTTTTAGATAACATAAAACATACAAACTGTAGTATCGTATTTAACAGTGTATGTAATGTTAGATAAGAACGAAAACCAATATTTTAAACTGGATTTTTTTTTTATCTAACAATATTTTAGTGCCGTTCTTATAATCAAGTACTGAAGTCTAATTTTTATTACAGACATCTACCAATTGCTGCTATTAAAACCCACGAAAACTATTTCTTTGCCTTTCTATCATTAGATATGATATTATTGTAACTTTTACAAATAACGTGAAATATTTAAAACCTTAATTTATACTATAAAAACTAATATATTTATATAGCGAAAAAAATACTATAGCTTAAATTATAGAAATTGTCACACTTACATTTTTTTGGCTTTTTTTTGCATCTGCACTATATAATATGATAAAAAATACGCCATTTATGTGCGTTTCTGTGTATGCTTTACATGGTATAATATGCTACAATAATTTTCATTTGCAATCATTGGTAAAACATAATATGGTGCATAACTGTATTAAAAATTTGTCATTTCACAATATATGTGTACTGTCATCTATAAATAAATACTTATTTGTCTTTAAAGAGCCAAAACTGGTAATAAATTTTGCGCGAAAGAATACATTTGTTTTATATACAATTTTTTATTACAAAACAAAAGCCGTTATATGACAGAAAATGTAAGTTAAAAGCATAAAAAGTCAGCACTCCAACTAGCTTCTTCTTGAAAAAATGAGGTTTTCAGTTTGTTTTTAACTTATGAAACATTGAAGAGAATGCCAAAAAAAAAATTAAATTTATAAGAAAAATATTTTTAATAGAACTTCGTCCCAACAAAACAAATTTTTCGCGTTCCCCCTTTTTTTTTCTCGCGTATTCTTGTATGAATACACGCACCACAGTTTAGGAACAGCTGGACTAGAGAAACGAAGGAGATCTAAAAATTTCGATTATAAAAAAAAGTACCAAAGATTGGAACAAAGAAACGGAAAACATATATTCTGATTTATATCGGATATAAATGCCATGCAACCAGCTTTTCTTTGCGAAATAAATGGCGAAGGATCGTCAAAAAATATAGATCTAAGCAGTTGCTTTTTTTATTCGTTTTCGGGCAAGGAATTCTGGTACTGGATATTTTATGAACCAGCAGTCAAAAGGATAGCTAGGAAAACGAAACACATCCACATGCAAGTTTGGATAGTTCATCATGTAGCAAAGATTTGTTACTGCAAAATTTCACGGGAAAAATTTGCGACGGGTTAATATTGTGTTAACCTATGTGATCAAAAAAAGGAAACTTTTGTGATATTGTGATATCATATAAAAATCGCAAGATAGGTTAAATAAAGAAAGGGGAGATTTCAAAAATTAATGATATTATTATCGATTATTTCAAACAGAACAAAAAATGCAGATTTGTAAGATAACAATAAAATGCATTTAAAACTTACACAAATTTGCTAATGTATGACGGACGTTGACGGGCCTGTCCCAAATGATGGTCAGGCCACCCATGTTTTCTTATATATATATATGTTTTTTGTTTGTTACTTCCTATAAAACCAAAAAAGGTTATCAATCTAATCAATGACAAGAGAAACTAGCAAATTTTTAACAAGAAACGATGCTGTAGTTCCATATGAAATTATCTGCCCATCATGCTAAAAATGCGAGATCCGCGGTTCAAAAAGGAAAGAATGAAGTTGTAATTATCTACAAAGATGATACAAATACAGTAAAAAGTTGCACTACATCTATCAGGTGTGTATTTCTGAACAAGAAGTTTAATACACATGCAAGTTGTTAGTGAAAACCAGAATCACAGATTTTTATGAATATCGGATCGATAAAAAACATGAACAATTATGGATAATAATGGAATCAAAAGCAGTGACACCGTTGATAGTAGGAAAAACATTTTCTAAAAATTAAAGTCAAGGAAGAGTTGATAGCGATATACTAAGTGGTGTGGATAAAGTTTTCAATTTATTGAGTTCTTCTTCCGCCGACGAAGAAAAAATCACACTGAGAGAATTTAGCTGGATTTTTAAAAAAATACTATTGTAGCGCATACGAGGCTACCACAAAAAAATTATGGATAAAAAGTGAAGACCCTTTTTACTTTTGGCTTAGTTGATTATGGATCAGCATTATGATAGAATGTTTGTTGTTTAAAGCGGGCGTTTAACATTTGTAATGAATTTTATAGTAAACGATGCAAAGGAGACGGTAATAATGCCTAATAAATAGCAGGGATACATCGGCTGAAATACGAAAGGGTATTCTCATCTGGTGGTAGTAAAGAAGAGACTGTGTGTAGACCGCAATTACGTAAGCTCACTAGGAGGGTATAAACACAAATTTGGGCCTAATGCACTTTTTTTTGGCAAGAGCATATAATGTAGAATTTTTTTATGTATCTATCGTTTTTGTTCAAAGATATGTTTTTATTGCATTTTCTGCATTCTAACTTTAACAACTGTGGTATTATACATAAAAAGAAGTGAATCAAGCAGCAATATAAAAATGAAAACTATATAACTAGTGATGTGTGTTTTGCATTGGTCGTGTTAGGTATTTTTAAGCAGTCAACAGTATACAAAGGTTGCAAAATTTTATGGAACAAAAATGTTCAATGTCTTTTTTATCAATACAAAGGTTGATACTAAAATCTTCTTAATGTTTTTTTTTTTTGCAAATTGTCAACTATGTTTAGTTGTAAAAGCGTCTTCATCTTCTGTTGTAGTATATACAATTAGTGTGTATATCCAACATATGAATCAATTGATATTTATCGCTTTTACAAATACAAAAAAAAAAAACTGCAGTAATCAATAAACAAAAAACACACACTTTGTTGCTTCTTACGCAATAACTACAAATAAATGATTTTATACTTTATATTTTACTGGAGTAGGTGAGTGACCTATAAAAAGTATTTGCAGCTGTCAAAACGGCATAATATACTATGTTCAGTTATTTGTATAGACAGAAATGGCAGTCTTTTATACATGATTTTTATTTATTTACTGTTTGAATGTAAGTTTACGGCTCTGCAAAAATGACTGATAGTAGAATATTTTTTTATTGCAGTTAAATACTATAAATGCCACGCAAAATTTTTTACAGCGCGTTTGTACAAATTGGTAGTTTTTACTAGACTCACGTCCCAAAGCCATCCTTTTGCATGTGATTAAATCCAATAATACAGCGCAAAAAGATAAGTAGTTTTTACTTTTTGTATTTATACGCTGTTATATATATTTTGTTTGTGGTTATTGTCTACAATCAGTAAATATAATTTCTAAATTGTCTAAGCTGTGTATTCCAATATATAGTGCTTAAAGAATTTTTGCAGTTGAAATTTTAACAATGCAGTTTTAACTAAAAATGAATAAAACAATATATGTCATCATTTCAAGTTGCATTTTTAGTTATAAAGTTATAAAAACTATACATTGCATGCGCAAACTAGAGTTCGACATGTTACATTTTACAAAAATGGTCAAAAAACCGGCTGGGTTTGAAATCTATTAATGGCAAATCTAAGATATTTAAAACGGGTTTTTTTGTGTTTTTGATGTCAAGTCATACATATATATAGTTTGTTAATTTGTTGTATACAATTTGCAAAATTACCTTTGTATATGTTATATCTTTGACACATATGTGTTATACATTTCTGGTGGGATACGTCCTCTTTGGACATTTCATTTCTTAAAGAAGGGTACAAAATAGATCAACACAAAAAATAAAATGTATTGTATTTAGAAAATGACGTAATAATCGTCATAAATGTAAATTTTATAGTAGAATGCTAAATATTTGCGAAATATTTGGACTTAAATTGTAGGCATCAGAATAAGGACCTAATGCTAACCTATTAAATTAACAATATATTATAATATAGTTTAATAATCTAAAATTTTTCAATATAAAATATTGTTAAATTGGTTTGTATTTTTTACTCGTTGTTTAAAACAAGACGAATAACACTAAGTTGTTTCTTATACGTACAAATTGCTCCTTCGAGCTATTACTACAACAAAATATATGCATTTAGCTATTTTCTATATCAAAAGGTTATTTCGTGTTGTTTAATTGTAGTATTTTGTCTTCTTGAGTTAGATAATAGTGCCATTTTAGGTAATCGTGACGCCATTTACAGGTAATATACCTGTAATAGATTTAATATGCTGCTAAGCTGCCGTCACATCAGCTATATAAACAAGTAAATTGCGAATTTAAAGTTTTTGTCAAATGTAGGATGCTTTATATGTAAAGAAATGCTAGGGGTTAAAAAAAATTTATATATGCGTTTTCAAAACAATATACACTACAAAAAAGGTTGCTGCATTTATATCTACAGAATACAAAAAATATGTTGTAAAATATAAGTTTGTTCACGTATTTTCGCATGTATAAGAACCACAGACTCAAAGGTTACATTATGAATTGCAAAATTATGTTAGAATATAAGCTTTATAAAAGCACAGAGACTTTAGATTGGCGTACAGGCTGTTAAATGTTTTTATTTTATGAGCTTAAACCAGTTTTTGCTAATTTTAGCAAGGTATGTAAGTAAAAAAAAATATAAAGATACCCAAGAAGTTTATGCACAATGTAGTAGAGGCTCGCTGATTTTTTTCGATTTTTCGTTTGTATTTGGTTTTTAATTAAATATATTGCTTTTGTTTTAAAATTTTGTAATATAATAAAAATATAATATTGAAAGGGCCTGATTCAGTATATCATATAAAAGTAAGAATAACCTAAATAAATATATTAAATATTTCGAAAGATAAAATTTTAACACAATCAAAAGATCCTATTAAAATACTTTTGAAGAAGTGTAACCTTAGACATTGCATGGACAATATTTACTAAAAACAAAATATTCATAGACAAAAATACTTTAATCTGTAAAGTTTTCTTCACGGTATTTTACGCTATAAATATGTACATATATTGTCTATCTTCTAATCAGAGCTCGTAATAAATTGAATTCGCAAAAAGAAAATATTAATTGTTAGTTTCTTTAAGTTAGGCATTTGACATTTTATTTTTTGATGTTTATTTGTAAAATTTAGACCATTCAAATAGTTAAATCTACTTCGAAGAAAAAGAAACAAAGGCAAACTAATTAATAGCAAAATTGGCCATATTAAAGTCGATTTTTGTACAAGTTATAACATCAAAACGCAATAAGTGATCATTTTTACCTATGTACACTTGTTATGATAGAACAATGATAAAAAAATGCGAATTACTACCATATAAAGAAAAATTACGGTATTTACACAAATATTTATATATAAATATGTTTTAACATTACAATCGTATGCAACTAAATGTTTTTAAACAATTTTTTCTATAATTCCATTGTAATTTTCAAATTTGATTTAATATGAAGATGACTATTTTTAATAAGAAGAAATGTAAAAAAAAAATATAAATATAACTAAACTATTAGTTATGGGTAATATGATGACTTAAAAATATTAAAAAGAAATAAACAGTTTAAATACGTATTTTAATTATGTAATATAGCGTGAACTGTTCTATTTAAAGCTACTTGGGATTTCAAATGTTTTTTGTGGTAAAAAGACAATATCAAGATATGATGTCTAGCCAGATTTGCTTATTATGTTATTATGATACTATTGCAAGCTTCTTAAAATATTAACGTAGTTCCCCTTTACTATATAACAAATTTACATCATGATAGACTCAATGACGAATTTATTCGTCTGTTCTTATCATAGGGTAGAGAAATCATGACGAATATTATCGTCATAACGCGTAAGGGTAAATGGCTATGAGAAATTTAGCGTCATTCTTACTAAGAGTTGGTGGATTTATTGAGTTTTTTTGAAAACAAATATTAGCTTTTTTGCAACTAACCAGCAAAAAAGTGCGCGTATCATACAGCTTTAAAGAACAATCAATATCTTAGTTTTGCAAAATCATCATTATAGTAAACACATAATATAAATCAAAATTCAACAGCATTAAAACATTTCTGACTATCTAAATAATAAATAGGCAGCAATTTATACATTGCAACTATATATTTAACAGATTAATCTTTCTTTTTTGTATAAGTTTTTTTAACTCATTAGTATTTTTTTATGGCCCCCTAAGTCAGGACCCGGGGCGAGATGACCTAGTGCCTTTGTCGTATTTTACAAAAGCCGCGTGATTAAAAGGTCTTTTTGCTTTGGGCGCATAAAAAAGTAGATGAAAAATGACAAAAGGCAACTAATACATTTTTATTGTACTGTTAAAAGCAAATTTTCGTTTTTGTAATTTTATTTTACACTTTTTACTTCTTGTTCTTTGTTAATGTCTGACCCGCAGGTAACGAGAAGCAATATAAAAACAAAAAACAACGCAACTAAATGGAAACAAAAATGAAAATTGTCGTCTTAAACATTAATATAGAGCGTAAAATAAAAAAAAATATTTTTTTTGTTTTTTTAAGTGGGTAATGCTATATAAACCGAAACTTTAACAAAAATCTATAAATTGAATGGTAAAGATACAGTTAGAGGATAACAAAAAGTATACCCAAAAAATAACAATAAATTTTAAAAAATATTTTATCAACCTAAATATCAAACAAAAAAAAATCTAAAATGTTGACATACAAATACTATTTCAAGAAATAGATACAACAGCAAGTGTGCTTTAGTAACAACTAGATCAATTAAGATGCAATCTAAAGTGCTAACAAAAAAAAAACATTTAAAAAGGAATACAAATATTAAAATAAAAGAATAATGTCGAAAAACACATATAAAACGAACATATGTAAATTCCCAACAAAAAATAACGATTTTTTCATAACAAATTAACTAGAAGAATGGTATATAAGCCCACAAGTACTAACCAACTTGCAATGTAGCATTTAACATGCCAAGCCAAAAAATAACATACAACACCAAAAGATCATAGTGAGACCCGTTTTTTGTTTTTGATATGTAGAACATTGTTCGATTTCTATCTTTTTTAGAAGCTAGACTATTATTTTTGGTCCCACTTACTTTTTAAAAGCGAACATGAGGTTTTTAAAGAAGACAAAAATAATACTACGATGTCTTTAAGCTTTAAACATTACATATTGAATATGAATTCTATATAAATTTCTATATAAATATACGGTTTTTTATACATTAAATATGTCAATTCTGACATTAACTTCTTTTAAAACCAAATAAAAAAAAAGAATGGTTTCAGAGTTTTAATTTTTTGTTTAAGTTATAAACACATAGTACCGTCAAATAATTTATAGTAAAGAATATTAAAAAATCGATAATTTTGTGTAAATAAGCAAATAAGCCGATAAAAGTACTAGAAAATACAAACGGCAGGTAAGAAAAAAATGTGTCTGTTTGTCGTGTAGAAAATGTGACATTGTTTTGTTGCTTCGATAAAACAAAAAAACGTAAAAAATATAACAAACCTAAAACGCTTTTGTTTTTATTACATGAAGACCCTGCATTGGGTCATATGGGAAATAATGCCACTTTAAAAAAAGACCAAAAAACATTAATTATATCAAAAATGTTTGAGTCAATATAAAATTAAAGTCAACTCGTATAAAGTCAACTTCAAAATACTAAAAGACGAAAAGGCAAAGTATGTATCCTATACCTGTAGAATATGTTTTTTAACGCATTGGGGTCGATTTAGTGTGTCTTCTTATAAATAATAATAGCATGCCTATATTTGTGTATATCTTAGATATTGCACCTAACAGGGCGAAGCTTTACCTTATCAGATAAAAGCGCATCGTCAGCCGCAAAAATTTTATATAGTAATTTTATGTCGTTATGGTAGGTTCGAGATTTTACAAAGCGACTAGGGTAGAGATTTGATACACAGTAATTGGTAATATTTAACAACGTTTGAATGTAACATTTTACTTTGCGCGCTGTCATCCACAGACATATGGAACTTGTGAAGCGCATATATCAAACGCATTGCAGGCCAATTAACATATTTCAATAGAAAAAAGACAGATAGCATATGTTTTTTTTTCAATTTTGGTTTCTTCTATTGCTAAAAAACACAAACGTTCAAAGATTATCTAAATTAAGCTATTTTATGACAACATTACGAACATTCAGTAAAGTGACTTTTTTGACCAGCAACCAAAATGAATACTAACAGAAATACGAAAATAATATATAAAAAGGTTTTCGCCCTCGAAAATATAAAAGAAGAAGACGGATTTACAAATAAAATAGACATCTAAAAAACGCAGGAATTTACAACTGTTTGCTTTGGGTTATATTTTTTTTCTCTTAAACAGTAAAAAAGTGCTGAAAGAGGCAATAAACTGATAAAACTTTTAATAAGCTACATGATGGAGTTTTGTGTAGTGGCCAAAATATCTGCGCAATGATACATAAAACTGTCTAAAACTTGACAAATGTCATAAATGGGGATAAATTAAAGCTTTTTAAAAAAAGTGAAAAACGTTAAAAAGCATATCAACAAAACAAGAAATAATCGAAAACGATAAAATGCAAAATAATGATGTCTTGATACATTTTTTAATAAGTTCGTGCACTGTAGATGTTAAAAATCTACTTTTTATAGTTTTTAACGAAATTCCCCCTTTTGAAAATATAGCGACGTTATCAGTATTATAAAAAATTCAGTATCTAAAATATACCAAAAAAAAACCTGTTTGTGTTAGAAAAAGTATTAAAATAATAAGTAGTTATAATGCACACAAAAGCACATATTTTGCAATAAGACTACCTTCAAGTACATCATTTGTGACTTTAAAAATAGATATGGCTTTTTTATGCTTATCACGCTATAAAGCCATGGTGCCCACATTATTTTTAAACAAGATCATAGAAGTTACAATACAAAACCTAATTACAAGTTTTTTATAGGCTACACAGATAGTGTATCTTCAACTGACTTGTGTAACCATGAAACACAACAAAATCGAAGCCCAATTACACAAATTTTGCACTAACAAAAGTGGTTAACGTCGGATAAAGTACGAAATTATAAAGAAAAAAAATTTTTCAGGCTAAAATTATAGTTATTTTTTATGCGCATTGTTAAAATTTAACTTTCAAAGTTAAAAACTCCTAAGTGGGTAATTGTAAATGTTGAAAATCTTTTTAAAAAGTTTTTTATACCTTTTAACATTGATGATATGCATTGGGTTTGTTTAAAGTTACAAACTCGAAAAATTCTTGTCATGGATTTATACAATACTTATTTTGATTTAAGAGTAAAAATATTTTACATGGTTAAGGACAAGGATATTGCAAGTTCAAGGAATAATTATGCATATTTTTTTACTAACATGATTGTTAAAAGCACGGTGTATACGTCTTGTCATTTTTATTTTGCAAGTTTTTTCGCGTAATACACATGAATATAATCCAGATACTCTTCGTTTGATTTTGAAAATTTTTATTATTGGCAGAAGAAAAACTAAATAGCAGCTTTAGTTCTTTTAATTGTGTGTATCAAATTTTTTTTTCTTTTTTTTTTTTGTAATTTTAGTTGATGAAATGTTTTTTTTAAATTTATTGTTTTTTAGTTATATTTAATTTTGGTTAACCTCGACCTGTATCTTCCCTATTAAATGCGTTGTGTTTCTGTTCAATATTCGGTTTAAATAGCATTACTAGAGCTCCAATTGTTATACGTAACATTTTTTTGATATATGATGTGGTACGTACACAGAAAAAATATGCTTTAAGCAGATATTAAATATATTTTTAGTACGTTTTTATATTTATAAGCTTCCTTTGTCAATCTTCAAATGAGTAACAATAATATTTAATCCCATATAAATAAAGATACATCATATAGAAGCGAGTCGGAAACAGACACTTGGTACGAAACTGAGTCGAAAAAAATACAAGCATAACGAATTTAAGTTTTACTTTTTAATTGGTGACTTTTTGCATAATGATTTTGATTTAGGAAATGAAAGAAATACACTTAATATAAAAAAATATAAACCAACCTGCAGTTTAAACTAAGAAAAAAACATTTACATGGCGGTTCAATATGTACGCAGACCATTCCGCCGATCTAGAGAGCAAAAGACAAATGCGTCCTTTTTGCTAAAAAATCTTGATAATTTACTAAGGAAACGAAAACCACTTTAAAAGGTAATACTTGTATTAAAATTATAATAATCTAAAGCGCCAGGGAATCACAAAAATTTACAAGCTCATTTAAATTTGTATGTATATTTACGAAACAAAGCTTAAAACAAAGACCATGGGCTGCAAATGTAAATCAGTATTACAACGTGTTTTTGTACTAGATACTAGACAACAACAAAGAACTTTCACTGCTTAATAAAAAAACATATACGTGCTTTCTTAAAAAGAGTGCAAAGGGTTAAATATTATCAGCTGAACGTTACCAGGAAAATTATACAAAGAAGCCATGGAGCAGAAATTGTGGTTTACAACAATATTACAGTAAAAAAAGGTTTACATAATATTTGATGTGTCTCAAGATAGGATTGACCAAAAATGGATATGTTTAATACTCGGGACACGTAATCTATTAATACAAGATAAACTCACCTTCTATCATGTTCTGAAATGCAAAAAAAATACTGCGACAAATATTTTTGAAATAATTAATTTTATACTAAATAAAATTTTTATTACGCCAGCCGAATATAGTAATTTGTGTTGTCTGACAATAGATGCTGTACCTTACTGTATATCAACGGGCACGAAATTACAGACCATTTATAAGGAAATGAAGCATGTAACATGTTATGCACATTGATATCGCAATGTATGTAACACAATAAGTCACAAGTGCCCGCATCTAAAAAAACTAGTATCTATACTTTTATCCTTTTTTAAATATCCCTCGAAGAACAATAATACATTTAAAGCAGAAAATTACCATGTCAGTGACATCCATTTCGATTATTACTAGATGAGAGCCTGATTGACGTTCATAGTATGGCGTTACGACAACGTTGGAGCTGACGAAATATACTTTGGTAAGCGTAAGATAAATTAAAAACGACTAAAAAAAACAAAAAAAGCTGCTACGAGACAGTAACGAGATTAAAGAAGAGTTGTTGTTTGCATCAAAATATGCCTTTCTACCATCTGTTATCGTAACATTGTCAAAAAGGAGACTAAGAGTTCAAGATACCATTAATATTATTGAAAACGTGTTTTTGCAGATATGTGACAACGATCTCAAAAAAAGGCTACAAGAAATTCATTAGCATAACCCAAACTATCAATACTTTAGTAAGGACAAATATACCCGTTCCACACGAACTGAATGAATTATAATCCCGCAACAATGACTTCTGTTGATTGTGTAAGGGGGTTTAGGCTCTTAATACAATTTTTACAGACAAAAAAACGTCAATGAAAGCAAAAACACTAAGAAATCTGTTTTTTTTTTGTTTTTTAACGCGCAATTAAATTAACCAAAGGGTAATAAATATGCTTTAAATGTCACAAAGTTACATGCTTTTAAATTCCTGCATTTGATCTTTTTTACAGAAACTCAAAATTACATGACCCTTATATCGTTTGCCAACGAAAAACATTTTAACTAAAAAAGATGGGCTTAAGAAAGTTTATTTAAGAAGAGTAAAGCATACATACGTTACATACATTTAACGCGTATTTTCTTGGACCGCTAAGCATTACAAATTATAAATCATTTTAAATAATTTCATATTTTATTTGTATTTTTAGCTATTTTTTTATTGTAAAAGACGTCATTTTATGATTTTGTTCTCATTTGTTGTTTTTTTCCTTGTTTTTTTTTCCTTCTGTGTAATACGCGGCAAGTAATTACTATCAAACAAGATACAATGTGTAAAATACAATTACAAAAGGACCTTTTTTTTTACAAAACACAAAAAAAGTATTAATTGTCATTGTATTTCTTCTACTTTTTGTTTGGCGCCCAAGATTATGGGGCCTTTACAACACGCCGAATCTTTGAAAAATACGACATCCCCCTTTTTATATCCGCCCCTGGAGATCACATCCAAAGAAATGAGTTGTGGGACCATAAAAAGCTATTGAGTGTGAAGAATAGAAAAGGATGCACATACGATGTATTACAATATCACCTTGATGAATATTGTTTCAGAAAAAACATAAAAATATATCTTGCAATTCATGGCCATAAAAATGCAATAATATACTGCCATAAATTGTCAAAAATCTATTTTACATGCATGCATTTACTATTTATTTTTATGTACATTTTTTTCAACAAATTTTTTAATTTTGTTCATGTTTATATACTAATGTACGACCATTTTACCATTAAACAGGAAAGTTCGTAGGTTAAAAATGGTTCGGGTGTGGCTGTCAAAGCAGTACCAAGTCCAACATTACATGAATGCACCTGTATCTAGTCAATAATATATTGTCATTTTTTCTATGTGACAGTCATACAGCATAAATCATTAAAGCCTAAAAGTTGTTACATGTCTTGACTCGTGACTGTCTTGGTTTTCTTTTCTCGTTTTCTATTCTTCTATTTTTTAAATATCATCTGCTGCAAACTACACTTATCTTTCTCTTTGTAACCTCCTTACAATCTTAGCTCTTTTGTTGAGTTTTTCTTCACGTCACGCCCGAAGTTTTATTTTTTATTCTCCTTATCGTCTGTTTAATATACGACACTTGTTTCGATGCACATGGTTATTATAAATTACCACGCTTTATCACATACAAAACTGTCGCTATCATAAGTAATTCCTTCAAGAAAGTAATCACCAATTTTTTTTACCAGTTTACGGGTAACATCAATATAATTTTATATCGGGCCCTTTAAGAAAATGGCTTAAATTAAGATTCTTAGCAATGAAAAACTAGAAGATACACTTTTTGAGACACCGAAGGTTCCGGGGTTTTTGGCACCTGTAGATTGAAAAAATAATCGGCAAATATTTGTAGAAGTTTATCTTTATTAAAGATCATACTGACCAGGGGCGTAACCAGGATTGTTTTTGATAGGGCAAAAAAAAAAGAGCTAAAACAACAATTTTTTTTTTTATTCTTTAGAAAAAAATTTAAGAAAATTAAAAAAATACGAATTTTTAAAAAG
>JAQFYM010000889.1:0-46045 GCA_034694785.1 Agrenia bidenticulata
ACGGTGACATTACACGAAAATGAAATTTCATGTAATTTTAACAACTATAGTTGATAGCCCATGACATGAACAGGAGGGTATAGTTACGTGAAGTGATGAATACATGAACTCTGGATCCAGCTTAACACATGAAGGATTTGTTTTTAAATTATATTTTCTAAAGGGAAAAATCTAAAGCCATAGCAACTAATTTTCATGTTATGTGAAAATCTTCATAATTATTTTAGAGAAGGCAAATGCTGATTGGAGCAAGGTTTAAAGGTTTGTTCGTTTTCCTAGTTATTACTATGGAAGCGAACTTTCACATACCTTGGAAATAATAAACGTAACCGAAAAACGAATGAATTTTCAATCCCATTACTTTCGACTGGAGTCCATTCGTTAAATTGTTTTTGTCGAGAAGGTCATGCAAACATCTTACTAATCCTTATCAAGATATCCGTGTTTTATAATTTACTGAAAGTGGGGAATTATTATATTTACAGCATTACAATACACAAGTCTAGATTGCAGCCCTTGATTTCGTTTACACGTGCCCTACGGAGTTTGAAAATGATGTTCAAGTGGACTTTTCTGCTCATTGCAGCCCAATATTTGACTCTAGCTTCGGCTCAGGTAAAACTTGGACTTGATTATTAACTTATGCTTATATTCCCTACGGTTTGTTAAGAATCATCACAGTTTAATAAAACTAATCCATACCGATGATTACAGGGGTTCAGTTGTGAAGAAGGCAAAGGGATATGCGTGTTTGACACTGACTGCAGTCCGAATTCTCCGGATAAGTGTGAACTTATTGCTGCCATCGAGCGGAAGGATAACAAAACCTTCACATTTCATATTGCAGGAAATGCAGTAGAAGGTCCCAAAGAATCGTATCTTGCTATTGGGCTTTCTTTGGATAACAAGATGGTATGACCGGTACATGTGTAAAAGTTTCAAAGCTAAGGCTATTATTTTTTGATCAAGAAACATTAACCTGGAAAATAGGGTGAAGACGCAGTAGTAGCCTGCTTTCATGATGGTGTCCATACCTTCATAAATCCTAAGAAACAAAACCCGTCCAAAAAACTGGTAACAAATCATAAATTCAGTAAACGAACAACCCATCATGATCTTCATGAATATAGCCTGCAGAATTAAAGTTATTTAAAATCATTTTTACTTCAAGGATTGGGGTGCAGGTAGCTTGAGTAAGAGTGTGTCTGCAGTTACTGGAGATCGTCTCACCTGCTCATTTGACTTACTTTCTAAAATAGAAGCCGGTCCAGGCATCTCAATCGACTTGAATGGAGGGAATAAGATTTTCCTTATGGTTGCCGTTGGACCTACAAAAGATATAGGTAAGTTGTCATCAGCTTGTGACGAGTTATGCCGGATTTATACTTGTACTTTTTTATTTACTGTTCCTTTCGCTTGTTACCCATGTTAATTCAAATTTAGTTTAACATAAGTAGAATACAAAAAGTAAAAGAGAAAGTACAAGTATAAATCCAGCTTTTGTCTTGTTTAGCATTTGAGCTTGACGTAATTCTTTGAATGTATAGATTTGGATACACACACTGATCATTATGATCGTGAAATGCTCCCAAGCGCACTCACTGATAAGATCGAGGGTTCCGGTTCCGGTTCCGGCACTGATAACGGAAACACCAAAAAATCTAATGCATCGATGGTAATATAATATTTGGAACTACTTATAAGTGCTTTGGGTATTTCTATTGGTTATCAATAACATATTTTGATTTAATTTTTGTGTGACTCGATCAACAATGTAGACATCTAATACTGGAGGATTCAAACCTGTCGATTTTGCTGTCTATGTATACATTGGAGTTGCTGCCTCAATTGTTCGTATCCTTTAATTTATTAAAGATTGAAATTTCCTCAAACTCACTCTGTCTTGATAAAATGAATGAAAACAGTACTTGAAAATAAAAACCTACTCCGAGCAGCTATCTTTGGTCTTTGGAAAACTGAAAATTTTAATTAGAGAATAAAATAGAATAAACTACAGGAATCTAGACCAGATTTGTACTGACATATCCGTAGATGGTCAATTGGAATATGCTTGTTAACTTCCCACAATTAACGACTCAAAATTACAAAAGTGTCAGACATTCTTGTGCTAGTGGTTTGTAGGATATTCCATCAAGGTAAATATGATAATTCCGTCAAGGAAGGTCACACATTTGGTTCTTTGGTAATGGTCACGTTTTTCCAGGAAGGCTAATTATTATTTAAGTTAACATTAAAGCAGCTCCACTACTGGGAAGATGCTATATTTCCTTAGTTTAATCGTTTCTCGATCCTAGAAACTATGATCTCAGAGTTTATTTCTAATTCTGCACTCATTCATCTTATGTGCTGAAAATTTGCGGCAGCAATTAGAGGCTTTGTGCTCAAAAAATTAACATGAAACTGCTATTGACTATAATAATATTCCAAGTCAGAGTAATAATGAAAAATGACTCATCTATGTGCAAACGAATACTGAGACATTTTAAGCATTAGGATCCTTTGAGCAGTGGTATATAACTGGCAGTTTCATAAAATTGAGAACCTTATTGTGTGAGATTCAAGTTTGGATATTGTGAAAACCATCCAGCATTCCACCATGAAGTTCCTATTCGTAATAAAATAAAATATTTTATTTATTTAGATTCGGAAATAATTATATTTACAATTTCAGATTATTATTGGATTATTAGTCGCCATCAGCTTTGTATCCAGCAGACCGACAAGCCCCAATGGGGCTGCGACGGCGGATTCCTCTGCAGCTGCTGCAGTTCAAACTGGCCATGAAAAATTCCTCCCAACCCTTTCATCGAATCCAGAAGATCATTCACAAGTTTTAGATCCTCCACCACCACCACCACCACAAATCAAGCCAAACGGAGGATCCGCCACAGCCGCTTCTTCGGCAGCTGCCGCAGCTCAGGCCGGTCGCCAAAGACCAGGTCTCGCGAGTCCACAAGATGATTCACAGACTCTGGATACTTTACAACCACCACCCAAAATAAAGTCAAAGGGAGGATCCGCCACGGCCGCTTCTTCTGCAGCTGCCGCAGCTCAGGCCGGTCGCCAAAGACCAGGTCATGCGAGTCCCCAAGATGAACCACAGACTCTGGATGCTCCACAACCACCACCACAAATCTTACCGGTCCAGTCAAACAGAGGAGCCGCTACTGCTGATTCGTCTGCAGCTGCTGCAGTTAAAGTCGGTAACCGAAGACCCGAAGATCAGTCTCAATTTCTGATTGCCCCTCCTCCAGCCCAGATTACATTCATCCAGCCACAAATACCTCAAGGAAGCCCCAGTAATCCTCAACAACCCATAGGGTTGAGCGGTTGGAGACCGGGAAGTGGAGCTGGAAGTTCTGCATCTGCATCGTCATCAGCTTCAGCCTCCGCATTGAATAACGGACCAGGGGGTGCTTCAGCAAGCAGTAATGCCGCAAGCTCGGCCAATACTTTCGGAAGAGGAAATGCCAGTGCCTCAAGTTCTTCGTCAGCAGTCGCAGTGGGGAAATAATCTTATCGGTATTTGATTCAATAAAGCTTCCGTGCTAGAAGATATGACTTTAAACGTTTCAGAATAAACACGTGAGTAACATAAGAGTACTAAACTAGCATGGGTATTAATTAGTATATACACATATCTCCAGTTCCGGTCCAATTAAGGGATATTCAGCTATTTCAAGATCAGCTTCTACAAACTTATACTTAAAGGTTGGGGGCAGAAAATCCATACTTCATACTTGAAGGGGTATGGCCGTTTGTGTTAGGTATTTAAAAAAATATATATCAGGGTATGGAAGGTAGATGTTTATTGATGAGATGGGACGTTATAATCGGTCGTCTAAGGTTTCTTTGGTTGCAATTATAAATATTACACTACCTGGCATTCCCCCTTTTTACCAACTTTTAAATCAACACTGACCACAGCCTTCCGTCGTCTCGGGTCGGCATGCATCCGTTATCCTAAATACGCTCATCCATAGAAATCTATTCGGATTGGCTTACATCTACAACCATCTTTGAAATATCCATAATTTCTATGCATTTTAATATTGTTTGAGTAGTGACTAAAATTTGAAATAGATATTTGTTTAAAAGCATTGAAAGGTAGTATTTAAGACTAATGAATGCAATAGTTTATGGATAAATTATGTCATAAATTATTTATTTAAATTCGAGTTTAAAAATTTAATTATCGTTTTCACGGCTTAAGATTAGTTTACTGACAACGGTACAAATTTGACTTTTTAATATCAGTTGAATTTGGAAAATAAACTATGGATATAACATTTTCATGTTTGGATTTTATTGATGACCGTATTTGGTATAACCGATTATGGCTGTCAACCTGTAACCGGATATTTACGTATAGTTATGCGGGCGATGATTAAAACTAGAGGTTTTCCTTGTAGCCTCACTGCTAGATTTGTTGAACATACTTTATCCACATTTACCCAATCCTATTTCAGATTTATCTCAAATCTCACAACATTATTCAGGTCCAAAGTTATTAGAATCTGTGAACGTCGTTCACAGCTCAAGTACCAAAACTAAAAGCGACCCCCTGAGACGTTTCCACAGAATCAAAATTGCTATCCACAACATGTCGGGTCTTCACCCTCAGAAAAATATCTCTGAAGCCGCACCCCCAGCCCACGAGGGACATGGAAATTGTTGTTATAACATTTTAATGGATTTCATTAGTCTCATACTAGCTATTTCGGAAATCGGACTCGTCATTTACTTATCAGTAGATCATTTTTTGCATTCTCAAGGAGTAATAGCCATTGCAATGCTGGCACCAATTCTACTCAACTTTGTGGGGGTTACATACTTTTTATCTGAGTAAGCAATGATAACCTGATTGTTATATACTTTCGAATTTAATAGTTTCAAACTAAAGCATGAAAATTGTTATTATAACTCAATTGATTCCAGTACCGATGAAAGACAAGAGTTTGAGCGCGTCGGAACTTCCCGGTGTGCCAAGGATGTCTTTCAAGTTCCTGTCCTAGGTCCAGTATTCACGTGAGTCAATCATCTTCATTCATACTCAGCACTCGATTATATTTAAATGTTTCCTTAAAACTTCCAGAGCCTTGAAGGTTCTTATGATTTCTTCTGGGATATCTTCAGAGACGCAAAATTACGAGAGATTCGAGGCCTCTGCGATTAAAATGCGGCAGGCGGAGAGCTTTTTCGGAGCCGCACCGGAAGCACTAGTTCAGCTCACTGTACTACTTGTCACCACTGAAGCCATTCTCAATCTAAATAGTAATTTTTAAAAAAAAATCATGTTTCTCTTATTTTTAATGGGAATTATTTAAATTAAACCCTCCCCCTCCTACCCTAAAGATTACTTGGAAATCCTAGTGGTCATCCTTGCCGTGGTCACACTAAGCGAAGCAAACATGTACGCAATGAGCTCCAACTACTACCGCTTGTTCCACAACTACCAACCGTCGGACTGGAAACTTCCGCATTTTCATTTCTGGCAAAAATCTATCCTCTTCTTCCATGCCTTTTTTTCTATTGGTACAATATAACTCGACAGCATGGTTAATCCTAGAACCATTTTTAATAACCAGTTGCTAAAAAAAATTCTCTAGGATCTCGAATAGCAGCGATGGCATGTTTGAAAGCAGCAATGAAATACTTCGTCCTAGTTCCTGCTGGAATGATTCAACAGACAACCCACACAATCCCAATAAGACCGACTAACCACAATGGAACAGTTTCAAGTGGACACGGACCAGTAGCTCAGTCAGAAGATGCCAATATGCTCGGGTATTATTTGGCCATATTTTTTTTGATTGAAATCGCTTTCCGAATGCTCTTCTACTACATTGCCCGAATGATAAAATTTGCATACCTTGGAGAAGGGATCCCAAGTGGATGTTACGAATCAATTAGCTACGGCTGGAGGGCAACCATACTTGATTTAGGATATCAGTCCAAAAATATTGCCGTTCAAGTTTGGTTTTATACCGAGAATTTAATATGCTTCATTGTTTGGTGGTGCTCATTCATACAGCTTGGGAATAGTAGAGTTGAGATTCAGAAGATTCGGGATAATATCCTCTCACCTCTCACAGCCATATTTGTTATGTTTACTCTCATCTCAGTGTTTCTTCTGTTTGCATGTGCAGGGCTCAAGCTTCATACTTTGAGGAGTCCCTTCAAAGTTAAGGATTCCTCCATAATGTAAATTTCAGATACAATTGGATTTTTTAAGTAGACGTGCTTTTAACTTTAATCGCGGGGATGACTAAACAATTTTTTAAATAATTTAGATTTAAAATAATAAAATAATCTACCAATACGATGCTATATTTTTTGGTGCTGAATTTCGATTTATGATCAGTGCATTCATAGGCATGATTTCCTCATTCATATTCAACATGAATAATAACATTTAAGTTTCAAAGACAAAATGAAAGAAACAACATGGTCCGGGTTACCAGGAAAAAAAATGTTTAAGTTAGATATAGATGACCCCTTTATAATTGGTCACATACACAAAATTGATTCTAAATATCTCATTAAAACCCGTCAAATAAATAAGCTTGCCCTTCTGACTAATTAAATCATACATTACTAAAAGGTATGAGCTTAAGATTGAAACAACAAACAAATCATGCTCAGAAGAACGATAATAATATATTACTAAAAAAACTAACAGACACTATCAACTATACTGCTCCGGTATCGGAAACGATATCTTCAAAAAATCTTCACCCCTGAAAAGGATCAAAAACTTAGAATGACTAGACTACAACTTCGAGATGGACCACGTTATATAAACATACTTTTACATATTACCCATTATATGCTTGCACAATACCTTAAGTTTTAATTAACATTAATTATGCTCCGTAATACATTTGCCATCCATCATGAAAATCTTCACCAAAAATACAATGCCGCGAAATCAGAATCTCTAATCCCCGGGTACCTGAACTCCTTAACGTGTGGGTCTTCGTTAACCGAGGGGGCTAGGCTTTGACTCTGGGACCTCTTGGTCTTCATTTTTTGCTTGTCCTTTCCTTTTTTGCCAAATAGGAAGTCAATGGAAAATCTCCGTGGCTTCTTCTCGGAATCTTCCTGATGCTTTTGCCCATGGGCTTCATCATCATCAGAATCTTGTGGCTCCAGGGAGATGCGCCTATCTTCCGGTGGAATGGGACCGGTCGTGGAACTCTCACTCTCTGTTCGAACCGACTGATTTCTCGAGCGACGTCGATTCGTACGCTCCTCACCTCCTGTAGCCTGTGTCGAAATTAAATCAATTGTTATTTAAATCATGAAAGAGATGTTAAAATTTTAAAAAGCATAGGAACTTGAGGAGCTTACAGGGTATTTAATTCTCGGAGCATCCAAGCTCAATCGTCTGTGATATGACCACAGTGCCAGGGCTGACATTTTCTAGTAATATGTAATCCACGTCTAAAATGTGTTTTGATTAATCGAAATGTACAGTCTAATTCGACTGATGTTTTTATAAGTGCCGGTTTAGTGGTAAAATTTTTTAAATGAGTATTACTCAGATTGTGTTATTGGAATGAACGATCCAGTTTGGTATTTAGAGTGGAGACAAACACCTAGGCTTTAACTTTGCAAAGTGTGGTTCAGCTAGCTCAGCACAGTTCTCTAGTCAAGTAAGAACAACAACAACTAGGTCCTCCAGGAAAGGCTTTTATTCAAATTCATCAAACTGCGACTTACTTGCTCAAGCATTAGCTGTATAGCATCTATTTTGTGCTATTAGCTCGCCTAATCAATCTAAACATGATGTTATAATGATCTCATCCTGTTGATTACAAAAGCTATTCAGTCACCCTATTTTAATAGTAACTAACAAAGGTATACCTAGATATCCCATTAAAGCACGAAGACCTATGCCGGAACTCGACCAATTTCATGAAACTTTACCTGGCTCAATTTAGGAGGGATTTACAGCGTCTTACACTTTAAACTATGGGAATCGCTATAAGAAAAAATATTTTCTTTAATGATAAAATAACAATGAATCCAGGATGAGGACGTCTCTCGTTCAGTCGGCGATCTCTTTCCAAAGCTTCATAACAATGCTAGTAAATCACAAGCCCGAACCGGGCCAAAATATCGTCACACCTTTGGCAGGGACTGTATAGGTAGTAAGTTTGACCGTTTTATAAGGTCAGAGATTAACGTTTCTTGCTGTAAGGGAGCGTACAAGGTCAGGGTAGTTAAATGATGCATTTGTTTTGAAATCGGTCAGGTAGTTTAGAAGAACTAGAAATGGGACGGACAGACAGACGAACATTTTCAGTCAATTAAATGTACATTAATGTTATTGTGACTATACTGCTCATATCACACGATATGTTTAGGATATGCTCGTCCACACGCTATCTCGTACTCATCAGTGCATACCCGTGTAGTGTGAAATAAGAGCCATGGATGGTTATTTGTTTTTTTCCTGACAGGACGAACGCTTAGATCGGCACGTACGATATCCCACACAGTACACAGCAAAAGTTGACTGGAGCTGACAGGCTGAAAAAGGGGGAGTGTGTTATTTTATCTTGTTTAAACGACATGTCAGAGGCTATGTTGAATCGTGAGCCGGCTCAAACAAGCACATTCAGTTTCTTTGCATTAAAAAAACTAGAGACGCAGTTGGGTTTAATTATAAAAAATTTAATGTGTTGGATTCCATTCATTTGTGCATCCCCTGCATGACTAGGATAACTATTATGTGTGTTTTGGACTGGAGTTTCGTATTTAGCCGAGGGGGGCATACGGAGAGTACTATGAAATGACATTGGGGTGTGATTGAGCGCAGTTAGCACTTGTCTGAATTTGCGTATCCAGGAATGAAAAGCAGGTTTAAATTATATCAATCAGCAACTATCTTTTCAGTATGTTTTTCCATCGAGTTGTCGGAGGATGATTTAATTTTAAACGCGCATATGGATTTACGGTTTATAAATGAGTTGACACGTTAATTAACATTGATTAATTTGGCCTAGTTTAGGACACGTATGCAACTCAACAGTTTGCTCCTCAGTTGGGCAATACATTTATTAATAGAATTATAAGTAAACAGAATTTTGGTGCTTATGATAAATTGCCCCATTGAATAAATTGTGGGTTTGTTGTATGGTAAATTGCCGACAGTGACAGAGTAGTTTACGTACTTAATGGGTCATCATAAATTTTTAAATCGATGCTCAAAAGATGTATAGGAAAATTCTTTACAAACTTAAACGAGCTGACTTAAGCTAACTTTTGTAGCTGCTCGCGTCGAATTGAATTTTTATTTTTCAAAGACGTGAAAAAATTACCTCTTAAATGTCTTATTTTATGCTTCTTGTTTAGTACTTGCTTGGTCTGATTGTTACTATTTTCGTCACTAAAATGGTACTTAACGATTTTGGAGCTTTCAATGGTGGGTGACAAGCTGCAGTTTTGTCAAGCAGAGCAAGCTGAAATTAGTGAAATTCTTAATAAACTGAGCCTCTAGTAAATGATATTATACTGCCTTTTTCCTTCCTATAAATTTCTTGTCTCTGTGATTATATTAAATTTGTAACACGCAAGTTAAAGCGATTTACTTGAATTTTAAGTTCATGATTTGAAGAGAAATAAATTAGGTCCAGAAGTTTTTAACTGGCTTCGATCCAAGTTCAAGTTCAAGTTCAATGGTTTTATTAAGCGACCAAAATACATAACGTGGTGACCACATCCAACTTGTGTCTAAGATATATGGCATATTGTTAATCGACTAATTTCTGCAAGAATCAGTGCATGCAGCAGTCACAAGTGTACCATGTCCATCAAAATTAGTATTGAAGGAACATGGACAGGATTTTCCCGAATCTTTATAGAATTTTGAGCTGATTTAAATTATAATGGGAACTCGCAACTGTGAATTGAACAATTTGTACTACTTTAGTACCAAAACATGTGTAAATTCACAGTACTTGATGAAACTTTTTTTAAAGGCTTCAATAACAACATATATAGGTTTCGAAAGATTATTTTGGAATACCAATCCATAGAGGCACGAGTACCCAGTTAACTTGGAAATTACCTTTCAGAAATGGGCAATAATAAATAAATAAACCAACCATGCAATTATTTATCAATACAAATACAATCACAAAAGCCTATTTTGTCTATACTAACACTGTGTGTGTAAATCATTAGCTGTCTTGTTATCCAAAACCTCGTTAGGTTGACATTCATAAACATGAAGAGTACATTTTCAAATCCGAATAAAATGTTCTCTTCAACCTTAATTCTCATATCCATTTTCATTTACATTTCAGAGATATTATAATCAGTATGATTGTAAAACAAAATCCTATGTATTGCTTTAGTTAGTGATAAGCACCATTGAATGGGCCTCCAGCGTAGACCATGAAAACTGATACATTAGCTTATTAAAAAAAGTTATCAGACCAATAATTATAAATCTACATTTCCAAATCGAGACGGACTCTTAAAATTGCTAGACAAAGCACCAGGCAGCGAGATCAGAGTTTCCTTCCATCCTTGTTGAGCTCCTTCTCCGTTGACTGGCAATTTTTGAAGGGTCAGGGTCAGGGATGGAAGGGCTTATATTGATATCAGCAGTTGACACAGTACTGCCTCGCTTCTCTTTATTAATGTTCAGCTTTCCCTTGCTCCCCCTCCGAAGTATAAAGTCGAGGGAGAACCTCCGCTTTTCAATCTTTTCTGGAAGGTATTGTTGAGATTCCACTGGAGCTTCATTCACCGGATTTGAATCACCAGTTTGAGAGCTTACGCTGTTACCACGAAGTCGCCTGTTCTCTAAGACTTCCAGGTCCTGGTCAACCATGGAAATAGATTAGTACATGTGGTCACATGTCGGGTTCTCCGTGACCATGCTTAATTTAGAAAAACTTGTATGCGTCCTGTGCTCACCTTGGCCTCGACTTCGGCAGGGGCATTCTTGTGATAAGCCCAAAATGCAAGTTCAGATCCCATTTTTAAATCTGAGTGGTTTTATTATAGTAAACGCTGGCCTGAATTTGTAGCCAATTTTAAAGTGTGTGAGCTCTGATGTATCCCCAGCTATTTGTCCAATAGCTTGTTGCGTTCAAGTTTACAGTATCAGTGAAACATGGTTTCCCTAAGAGTCTTTTTATATATCCACTGGCTAGGACTTGGGTGTTATGTATTTACACCTCTGGAAATGAACACACTTTGCTGCATAGTAAATATGACGAGTCATTTCGATTGATTAGAAATTCTATACATATGAAGCCATCCAGAATAAAATGCGATTGTGATGGTGATTTTAGACTATCATCCCCATCCAGGATTTCGTTACCTAACTCTCATTCATACGCAGTTTAAAAAATTTCCATTCACCTTCATTGCTTGGTATTTACTTGAGAGAGGCTTTAGGAGTATCCGTAGAATGTAATGCAAATAATAAAAAAGCAAGAGACGAAAAAAAAATTCAATTTTGCTTATCATATTCAAACATATTTAGAGTCTGAATGGGTTATTTGCATTCGATCTCAATGGCCGTACTTGGTTGTACTCTTTGCTATTGTGGCCAATACAGGTGTGACCGCATTTCAATTCTGCTGGGTTATTGTGATCTGATCTGCGTACGTTTTGTTATTAATTGGATGCAAACACTCAAGTCTGTTCCATCGTTCTTGATGCTCAATATACTAGGAAATTACCAAGCGAATCTCATTTAAAAACAATTTGTAACTTGATACAAAGTTCAACACATTTATCAAGACTGGTGGGACATGATAATTCGGCTTGGATTTCGTGGTGCTGAGCATTACATGCATAATTTTACATGCAAGGTAATACCACCTATTTGAACTGGATATTTATAGCTATCCGTAGAGTCTTAACAATTCTAACAACTTTAATGGACGTCAAATTGTAGTAGAGGATTGACGAATGTTACTTGCACAAGAACATTTATTTCACTAGCCTGACAAGCGCTACAATAAAGCATGACATTTAGTTTTTATTGATTCTAAAGTAATATCACAACTATTCTGAAATTTGAACGTGGAATGACAGATACATTTAAAAACTTTACTATTACATGACTACTCAATGCAAAATATTGAAGTATGATTGACAGCTTACTATTCTCTAAACCGCAGATCGGGATGACAAGGCCAACTCGATCTGCTCTTTCAATTTTTTAATCCGCAATATCTGAGCCGTTTTATAAACAATAAGCGGTAGCCAGTAAATAATCATCAGCAGAGTTGTTCCTGTCGTGAAATCAAATGGGGGTGGTAACATCAACGTAGTCCCGAATCCAATGAATAAAGACAAAACTCCCATATTCAACATCTCCCATGCCATCCAAACTCTCAGTTTCTCCGTGTCCAACTGTCAATACTCACAAAAAATTACTTGAACAATTTATTTACCAAAAATAAATTAACTTTAGATTCGTCATTCCATTTTTGTTATGTATTCTTATCTGAGACGACCATAAGGGGAAAAAAGTTAGTAACCTTCGCAGTTTAACTATCTCATTATTAACCTCATGGATCACTAACTATTTGGAATGGGGAGGGAAGTTAACGAAAGTAAAGACTAACCTCTTCTAATGCCACGTACTTTAAATAAAGGAGGACACTAGCAGGGAATGTAAAGTACACTAGTACAGAGATTGAGACGACTATTTCTGAAATAAAAAAAATACACGGTCAACAGTCATCAGTAACAAAGATACAGATTGAATTTCAAATCCTTATAATGCCTCGATCACATTTCACGTTTACAGGTATCTTACACGAGCTACACATCGTTACAGGTTACAGGTATCTTATTCGGGTTAGCAAAAAACATTCGTAACACTAGTAAGATACCTCTGTATTAAGGAATAAACGTGAACTATAATCGAGGCATACGAATCACAACTAATTACGTTCAAGATGCTCATCCCTGGTGTTGACACTATCAATCACGATTGTAATAGTGAGTATGAGGAGCAGTATGAGGCCAAACAAGTGGAATAACTGTGCAAATAGAGATGTATTAAATAAATACGGACAAACACCCACTTTCTCTTCAAGATAAGATTCTTTAAAACATTTAAAATGATATCTTACTATTTCTTTGTAAACCCTTGACTGCTGTTTCGTCTGCTGCTCAAAAACAGTATCCATAACATTCAGAATATTTCGCAAGGGGTACAGCGGGTGAATAAATTGGCCGTAGGTCCCAATACTAATAGCCGTACTACATTCAACGTCTCTAGGCTAAGCTCAGAAATGCAATTACATGCCAAGCCCTCGGTCATAAATGCACAGTTTGGCAGAAAATCATTTGATCTAAAATAGCAACATTCGGGTTAAGCTGGCTTAACTGCTAGACTTTAAAAACAAACAAGGTGTCGAACTCGTAAGTGATGAGACAGGTCTTGTAGTTAACGACAGTCATATTTTTAGGCTCGTGTACATGAGAGATCGACACTGCCTATTTTTCGAGGGGAAAAAGTCTTGTGTTAAAAGAGAGCAATGTCTAGAAAATACTCGAACACTTTTTGACCAAAAATAGATTATGTGGATGAATCAGGAATTTTGAATTCCTATTTGAAATTGTTTGGGGATATAGGGTTGGCAGGTGAAATTTCAAGTGAAAAATGAAAGATGAAAAATTATTGAAATTTCATGAAAAATGATAGATAAAGATGGTTGAAAAATGAAAAATGAAAGATGAAAGATAAAAAGTTGAAATTTCAAGGAAATTTTTTAGTTGACAAATGAAAACTCACAAATGCAACTTCATATAGCCCGAGCCAGGTTGATAAAATATTTCAAGCTTCTTAGCCAATTTATAAAAATCGGCGGGGATGCCCCCATTCCATAGGGTCACTCTAACTCTAGTATTAAAGTTTCGCAAGTATTACTTCGTATTTGCTAGAAAGGAACCATGAACTACCAGTATGCAAAATTTCAAGCTTCTAAGCTAATTTATGAAAATCGGTGGGGTACCCCCATAGGGTCACTCTAGTATTAAAATTTCGCAAAACGAACTTTGTTTTTGCTATTTTAAAACCGTTACCTACCACAGTGCAAAATTTCACCACCCTAAGCCAATTTATGAAAATTGGTGGGGGTACCCCCATAGGGTCACTAGTGTAAATTTTTTTGCAAGTTTGACTTGGTAATTCTTATTTAAGAACCATATACTAACAGTATGCAAAATCGCAGCTGTCTAGCCTAATTTCTAAAAATTTTTATCTGTAACCATAACCGGTGAGGGTCTTCTGGTCACCACAGGTCCCCTACTGGACCGATGCTACCCATCTTCGAACTCATTAATTTTATTGACCCTATACACCCGTGTACAAAATTTCAAGTCAATCGGACACTTTTGAAGAGAGTTATCGTGATGACAGACAGACACGGTGATCACATAAGCCCTGGCTCGGGCTAAAAATGAAAAATATTCATTGAAATTTCATGAAAAAAAAGAAGTCCAGACAACATGGACATTGAAATTACTCAATTAAGATGAATACCGAAGTGTGACAAAATTTTAAAAAATCTCCTCAAACAAGACCACAAACAAACAAACATTTTAAGGGAATTATACAGTAGATCATTTCCAGATCTAAATAAAAAATAAAAATATTAATTATTTTATTTTATTACGAACAGACTCTGATGCTGAATTCTCTTTTCCCAGTATCTAAACTTGGATCTCGCACAACAAGGTGACTTCTAATTTTTTATTTTATGAAACTACTGTTATCTACCACAAAATGTCTCAGTTTGTTTGGACATGGATGAGTCATTATTACGTACTCTCAGCTTTAATATTATTATCATAAAGCAGTTTCATGTAATTTTTTAACCCAAAGTTTCCAAATAATTCCAAGTACCAAATATTGTACTAATGTTTCCGTTGACGTGTTGCCTTTTTCAGCTCCAGAATGGGAATGGGTCTTAGAAGTAAGGGAGCTTGGGATTATTTTCAGTACTAGAGGAGCGGGTCCGTGCCTCTTCAATTCTTCATAAATAAACAGTTAGGTCTAGTTTAAATATTTAAAACGAGGCTAACTATCACAAGCTGATGACAACAACTTACTCCTAGTATTTCCAGGTCCGGTGGCAGCGAAAAGGTAAATCTGATTCCCACTATTCAAGTCGAATGAGATGCCTGGACCGGCTTTTATTTTAGACGGTAAGTCAAATGAGCAGGTGATGCGATCTCCAGTAACTGCAGTCACACTCTTCCTCAAGCTACCTCCACCCCAATTCTGGAACGAGAATTAATTTTAAATTAGTTTAATTTCGCAGTCTAAAGTCATGAACATCATGATGGGTGGTTCACGTGGTTTATCTAAAGAACATATATTTTACTGAATTAGGATTTTTTTTTACCAGTTTTTCGGACTCTTCTGTTTTATCAGGATTTATGAAGCTATTGACACCATTATGAAAACAGGCTACTACTGCGTCTTTACCCTATTTTCCAGGTTAATGTTTCTTGATCAAAGAATGAATAGCCTTGGCTTTGAAACTTTTACACATACCATCGCTTCGTTCGAAGAAAGCCCAATGGAAATATACGATTCTTTGGAACCTTTTCCTGCAATATGAAATGTGAAGGTTTTCTCATCCTTTCGCTCGACGGCAGCAATAAGGTTGCAATCTGCCGGACTGCAGCCGGAAGGGTCTGACAAGCATATCCGTTTCCCTTGTTCACAATTGAAGTTCTGTATTTATCGGTATCGATTAGTTTTATAAAACTAAGATGATTCTTAGCATACCGTAGGAAGCAAGGCAATAAACTTTTTTTTTAAATATATATATATATTAAAAAAATATATATTTAAAAAAAAAGTGTATTGCCTTGGTAGGAAGTATAAGCATAAGTTGATACTAAAAAACCAGTTTTACCTGAGCCGAAGCTAAAATTATATATTGGGCTGCAATGATCAGAAAAGTTCCTTTGAACATCATTTTCAAACTCCGTAGGGCACTTGCTAACCAAATCAAGGGCTGAAATCTAGACTTGTGTGTTGTAATGTTGTAAACATAATAATTCCCCACCTTCAGTAAATTATAAAACACGGATATCTTGATCAAGATAAATAAGATGTTTGCATGTTCTTGTTGACAAACAAACTTAAACGAATGGACTCCAGCCTTAATGAAGGGGCGTGCAAATTCGTTCGTTTTCAGTATACGGTTATTATGGAAGACGGCAAATTTATAGCTTTGTAACGTTTAAAATGCCTCCTCGAAAATTTGGAAATTTTTTGCATGAAAATTCGTTGTTATAGCTGTAGAAGTTTCACTTTAGGAAATGTCTATTTTTCGAAAACCCTTCATGTGTTATAAAGCAAAATCTGGATGTTTGGATTTCGATAAAATCGAAACATGATGATCGTTTCACGCAGGGATAAAGCTGAATTGGCTTTCAAAATATATTGATATGATTTAAGAGCTTAACTTAAATACTTAAAAACCTTGAAATTGAAATTTTTAAACCATTTCATATGATTTTAAGTTCAAAATCGAAAAAAAATTCCTGTACTTAAGATTAGCCAATTTTATTTTGCCTTACGTTACCAATTACTGACTACAACTTCCCTTCGAGATTCCTAACAATTTTGCTTTCGCTTTAAATTTCTCCTCTGATTCCATCACAGTGACAAATACTATAAATGCTTATAGAGAATTTCATGCTAATTTTAAAGTTTACGCTTCAATCCTTGAGTTTGCTAGTTAAACACAAAATTTCAAACAAACATCTTCTCAAACTTTTTGCTATCACTCCGGTTGCGTCTTCCTCAGCAATTAAAACAATTATTTAGACATTTATTTACTACTTATTAAAATTTTGATCGAATGGTATAAACGCAAAATGTAATTTTCTCTAGTAATCAAATCAATTATGGAAGTTGTGACAAGAATTAAGGAACTTCCCCCCAAAATTTAATTTTTCCACACATCAAATGAATTTTTATGACGAAGGTCTGTTGGCAATATTAAACTAAACTTCTCTTTAAAAAATCCGATTGTAATTGCATAATCTAAAATTAGCTTTAATTACATAAAAGGTTTTGAAAGCATTTCAAGATCCTAACGACCGCACTCATATTTTGAAAATATCCTAAAGACATCTATCGAAATCTTTGTCGATGAATTTGTAAAATACATTAAAAAAAACGATTTATACTTGGTTACTCTGAAACGACAACGGATTAGGGGAACTGGATTTGCCGACATTTTTACTGTTCGAATTTATTACAAGACATTTAAATTACAAGCGCTAAGTTCTGCAGTAAAGTAAACTACTTCTACTGCTAGCAGATTGTTGACTTAAATAATACAATAGTCAGTCTACTACATCAACATGCATATATAGCAGCCAATGACCAGAATATTTTCGAAAATGATTGTTTTATCCAGATTCCTGAGAGGGCAAGTTTTGGGCTTTCCGAGGAATGTTCACTAGTTCACTGCGCACCGGTTTTGTTATACAAGGGACTGCTTGAGTAATGAAAGGTTGTTCATTCAAAATAATTCTATACAGTAAAATTAAGCGTCAACAGTATAACTGTGATTTTGACAATACGTTAGTTCAGTAATAAACTAATAAATAAATATTCTGTTCAATTGTCCCACGAAAAATGAAATCTCTAGCAAAGAATTTGATTGTATCCACTATCGAGTACGCAAATGACAATTTAAACGATCACAGGTTTCCTCCACTGCTGCTTCCTGCATGAGGTGGACTGGTATGACGACGTCGTTTCTTGCTTCCCTTCCTCTTGTACTTCTCCCACTTCCGGTGGTTCAGATCAGAAAAGTCGTCCAATCGAGCGATCTTCCGGAGGTACTTTCCAATATGTACTAACTCCCGATCTGTTGCCCGGTTCACATGAGCCGAGCGGAAAGGTCGAATACAGAGACCGGATTGAGGATTCATTATGAAATTCCTCCGAACATCGTCAATCATGATAGTGTTTTTCGGACAATACTGAGGAAACTTCCCCCATATCACCCCAAGAGGTTTAACCTGTGTTTTATCAAACCATGTATTGCAAGAAATGGAGAACTTTAAATTTAAATTTAAACTACAACCGTTTTACTACCTTTTTCACGCCTTTTTTCTGAAGATGAACTGAAATCATGGCCAAGTAGTCAAGATAGAACACAATTTTGTAACTTGGATGTGAATCTACTCCAAGAAGCTTCATCTTTGCTTCAATCCATTTCATGTTTGAGGCGGACCAGATCACAATATCATAATCCTTGCAATATTAGAAACCCAATTAATCAAGCATTCTGGCAACGTAAGTTTGAAACCCTTATAAGGTACATACATTATAAGCAGAAGTCAAAAATTCGTGAAGAAATGGCCGCATGAGTTCAGTTCCCGTCTCGGCAGTAGACAAATGATCGAAGAGAGTGTAGTCGATATCCAGCACCAAGAGTTTCTTGCCTGGTCTTGAGGGATTACAAATCTTGACATCATATTCATTCACCCGTCTTGTGATTTTGTTCAAGTGAATCTCGTTGTTTTCAACAGTATCGTCTTCCTCTTCCGGGGTGTCCAAGTCGTTGTTCACATCCGGCTGCTCTTCAGGAGGAATGTCGACGTTCTCAATATCCTTCTCAAGAGATCCCATCATCATAACCCTATGACCTTCCTTGAGATTCAAGTTCGCAAGCAGACAGTCGTCTTGAGCTTGCTTTCCTAATTCATCCAAATTTAAGTTAATCAACATAATAACGTTAATCTATATGTATCATGAATGAAAAAATAAGATATCATACCTTTGAAATTTAGGTTCAATAGTTTCTGCCTATCAGGCTGAACTCCAGTCTTTTGTTTTATTATAACTTTGAGGTCAATGACAGTTTTTATTCCACTAATATCTTCGATGGGGATCTCTTTTCCAGCCCATTTAATTACTATGGAATGTGGAGGTTCTGATTGCTTCTGAGAGGGGGATTTCGAAAGTTCACCAGGAGCTTTAAATGTATCTCCTACGAATCCACTAGCACCGGTTATAGAGGAAGAGGACTGGGTGGGGTGTCCCTCCACAAGGACGTCACCCCCCAACGGTTTTATGATTTCATCTATCTCCATCCCTATTCAATTTTGCAAACCTGCCACGTGCGAATATAAAACCAATATTTTTAAATAGACTAAAATCTCCTTAAAATTTAACACCAACAGTTAGGAGGGGTCAACTAGGATGACCTCAATCACCCTGTGCCCTGTATATCCATGCAGATAGAGTTTCAGATTTCCCTTACCTGAAAATTCTGTTGATAACCCTGACCGACCACAAACAAAGCAGCTTCAATTTAAAATCAATATCCTAAGAAAAACAAGAGACAATGGTTTTGAATTTTGCAATATTTAAAAAAATATTTCTGAATATTTTTATTTCAAACAATGACAACAATCAACACAATCCTGTTTACACATTTGTTGATGTTTGTTTAGGTAAAACTCACCAGTAACTAAGCCTGAGGACGCTGATCATTATTTATATGCTATAAGTTGTAAGTACTTATGATTTTAACAATGTAATAACAATGTAAAGGACAATATTTAGCTCCAACAAAGAATTTGGCAGATCGAATCGTTTAATGTTCCTGTAATGTTTGTCCAAAAATCCCGCATTGATGTTCATGTCTCGGGTGGAGCAGATCGATGTGGCAATTGCCAACCATAATGTCAAACTGTTCTAGAGTCTTGTAAGTAACAAGGACACACAGAGAATTCCTCTGCCATGTTCTTATCCAATTAAAAAAAATCCCACTGCTATTTATCGTCAAATTTAATAAATAAATATGATAATAGATCCTCAATAGGTGTTAATGATTTTTCAACTCATAGCAGTTAAAACGATGCATTGGGGATGAATTGAGAGTTGAGCGTTTTAATTTTAGCAATCACCCACAACAAGCACCAAATGTATAGATTATTTGCGAATTTCGAGTTGACCCGATGACCTAGGCCTCAGTTCCAGAAGATTGATTAAGTTTTAGCCCAAGCCAGGGCTTATGTGATCACCGTGTCCGTCTGTCCGTCTGTCTGTCCGTCCACACGATAACTCTCCTCAAAACAGTCCGATTGACTTGAAATTTGGTATACCCGTGTATGGGGTCAGTACAATGAATAAGTTCGAAGATGGGTTACATCGGTCCAGTAGGGGACCTGTGGTGACCAGAAAACCCCCACCGGTTATGGTTACAGATAAAAAAATTTACAAATTAGGCTAGACAGCTGAAATTTTGCATACTGTTAGTTTATGGTTCTTAAATAAGAATTACCAAGTTAAACTTGCAAAAATTGTACACTAGTGACCCTATGGGGGTACCCCCACCGATTTTCATAAATTGGCTTAGGGTGGTGAAATTTTGCACTGTGGTAGGTAACGGTTTTAAAATAGCAAAAACAAAGTTCGTTTTGCGAAATTTTAATACTGCATGCAGTGACCCTATGGGGGTACCCCCACCAATTTTCATAAATGAGCTTAGAAGCTTTAAATTTTGCATACTCGTAGTTCATGGTTCCTTTCTAGCATACACAAAGTAATACTTGCGAAACTTTAATACTAGAGTGACCATATGGGGGTATCCCCACCGATTTTTAGAAATTGGCTTAGAAGCATGAAATTTTTTATCAATCTGGCTCGGGCTATATGAAGTTGCACTTGTGAGTTTTTAGAAGAGCAAACTGGCATTGTAGAATTCAAATAGGGTCTACGAATTTAACTTCCTGGCTTTTTTTGTTTTTAAATAATTCAAGATTCTGATTCAGGTAAATGCTGAACTTGGAAATTTCCTATCCGATTTAATATTTAAATTGTGAAGCATACAATGCCTTTGTATAAATAAATAGTAAAAGCCAGTCTGGATTTTTCAACTATCGTTGCAATGGTCTTATGTATTTCAGGATTTTTTCATGCAAACTATGAATTAAATAGCGCAGTCTACTTTTTTTTCCCTATTGTGTATTGATATAAAATCAACGATAACAATTGGCCGAGTATTTGAATTGATACGCAAATACTATATTTTTTATTGCTTGGAATTAGGTTCTCTTTTAATTGGTATATACTGAGTTATGGTAATGCTAGGCGAAGCGTAGGTCTCTACAAAAGTTTGGACAGGTGAACGCTGCTGATGTCGCTCCTGATTTCCTGCATAAAAATACTGTGGCTGATGAAATGAAGCAGCAGGCTCTGGACCTGGTGGTTTCATATACGTTAAGAGATTCATGGAGTGTGAGCCGTGCTGTGTACGCGGAACTCCATAAGAAACTGCAGGACCTTGTGGAACCTGGTAGTGGTTACCATGACCATTTAGTCCTTCAAAGGCAGAACCAACTGTCAAGGGGATAGAGGCCGTTTGACCTTTCAAATGTGAATACACTCCTTCTGGTGAACTGTATGACCCGTATGAAACAAGGGGAGCTGCATAGGGTGCCCCGTATGACCCGGCTAACACACCCCCATAGGAACCTCCAATAGAACCGGAAACCACCGGTAAGCCTCCAGAACCTCCACCTCCAACAATAACAGCTGGTCCAGTATAACTCACAGGTCCATTGACTCCAACAGTGGGGTTACCATAGCTAGTGTATTGAGTTGTATATTGAACAGGGGCAAATTTAGGTTGCCCAATAGCTGATTTTGAGTATCCTTGCACATGACCGATAGATAAGGCTGGTTCGGAATGGGTTTTGTGCGTCGTGGTTTTAGTTACGATTGGAGTGATTGTCTTTGTCACAACTATAGTCTCTACATTACGGATTGCAGCAGCTGGAATTGAATTTGAATACCTAGTCGGGAGCTGGTAAAAATGTTGGCCAGTAGGAACTGATACTGAAGCACCGATTACCACATTATGTTCCTTCCCTGTTAAAGAAATTAAAACAAAATATTTTGTAAATTATCCTATTAATAGCATTTAAATGTATCGAATCAAAATCATCTAAATTACCTAGTAATCCCGTGCCATAACCAGGGGACCGTTTGAAATTTTTATTTCCTGATGTCAAATGCTCCTTTGAATAGCTCCTTGATGCTACTGATGCTCCTAGGAAAATTTAAAAACACATTGTCAACTCTACACTATTTCTATTTAGGAGCTGCTAGTATTTTTGAAAATCTCATACCTATAAGGCAAGATAAGACTAAAATTTTAGAATATTTGCTGACCATGATGATGAAATGTATCCCCTACTTTGTCCACAAATGAGACGAAATGGAAAGACTCGTTAGTATCGCAAGTAAGAACATCGGAAATGAACTGAAATAGTAAATCAATTCGCTTTTATAAAGCTTACGAGTTTCCTGAGATTACTCAATTGTTACCTAATGGGTTAATGGTTAAGAAGTGTAATCGTTCAATATGACCATTCGAATGATTATAGCATCACTGCAAAAAAACAACCGGAAATTCAAGTTTTCCCTTTTGCTATTAGTGAACTGGATGATCTTAAATTATATAGGGTAGGGCCTCTACTAAGTTTTTGTTTGGCTTCTGAATATATGAAGAGTTAAAAAATAAAGTACCCAGGAAGTTCATACACTTGATCTTCTCGCCACCAATAACTCTCTCTCCTTTATATAGTCTAGTAAATTTTGCACACCCTCGTACTTCATAAATTAGACTATATTTTTATGCATTTTCATTCACACACTATTGTGCACCCATTTTTCATTCAATCTGAAGCTGCTTCGAATTGCTTAATTAGACTTGCTAATATCGTACGTATTTCCTTCAATCGTCTTGTGATTTCTTTAAGCAGGCAACAACAAGTGATACCTTTTCTATCTTGACAAAAATTCTACTTGACTTCATCTCCAAGTCCTTGTTTGGTTATTCAAAGAATATATACTAGAAAATATTACAACTATTACAAAGCGTAACAAGGACTTTATTTGAATCAACTAAAATTTCTATTTGTCGTTAATAAAATTTTGACTGTGCAGCTAAAGCATCGGTTTGGGACAGAACATACAAGATTGAAACTGATAAGATAAGCCAATTTGTATCCCGCTACAAGCCTCGCCTCTCTAGACTCTAGGAATCTGAATTCTCCTTCAAATAGCTCAATATTAATTCGTTATTGAAATATCTAAGTATTCTGTCCTTGAATACAAAAAAATCCATAGTATGATTAAATTAAACGTTCTAAAATTTAGAAAATTGAGATGTCTCGATTAAAGCGTTTAACTTCCCTAAACTGGAGTCCCTTTCCGAAGGGTTTTAATGTTACTGCCAAAATATCTACCATATTATCATACTCTTTTAAATTTGAAAAACCATTCTATTATTGCAACAAAAACTCATTTGAAATCGTAAACTATCGCCTATAATTGATAGAGGGAAGGAAGAACCATTATTTTGGCCATTAATGCATAATGGTAGAAAATCTTAAAATTCTGATCAAAACATTTCTCAAACTGAACACTTCAACAAATTTCAAATCTTCAAGTGCGTTTTCAGGGTTCATAAGCCAACACCGAAATCGCCGAAATAGCCTAATCTGAAGTTATCAAAGTATAGTATTATATTTCTGTTCCATTTCACAAAAATGATATCCTTGCTAGTGTGGAAAGCCCTTGATCTTCACCAGAAGCTCAATGCATATCTTCCAAAATGTCCCATCCAATGGAATCCCAAAATTCAACGCTTTTATTACTTCTCTGATAAAAATTTCACTTGGATCTGTTCAGTGATCGGTCTTCTATTGATTCAATCTATAGGATCCACAGTGTTTATACTTTCAAGACAGGATGTTAACTCTGATAGTGGAGGTTTTACATTTCTGCAAAACATATGCATGCTAGAAGCCTTTCTTGAAGCCTGGCTAGGAGTTTCGATAGCAATCATTATGATTATCGTTGGCAAACAGACCGTTTTGATAATGAATGTAATGATCCAATTGGAAGTTGATCTTCACAAGGGTAAATCCGTAAATCCTATTTCTTTGAATATAAATCCCTGACAATTGAATAATTCTTAAAAAATTGTTATCCAGATCCTAAAGGATTCATCATACATCCTAGTATCGGGGAATCGGATATTTTTGGAATTCTAGTAAATATCATTGTAATTACTTTGACTTTAGCCGTTCCATTTCTGACTATGTTTGGCTTCATTTTAGATGTAGGGCCCGTAATTTATTTCGCCCGTACTTATCTTCCGAAAGATATGACAGATCGTTGTATGGTAAAAATATTGATCTGGCTCCTAAATACTATTCTAACATCTCTAGCTCACGCTGAAATGCTGCGGTTGATCCCATTTATAATTTTCTGTTATTTCATTCCCGTCTATATCTGCCACGATTCCATGAATGTTCTGGAATCTATGAGGGTGAGATATGGAAGGTCATACCCTTGGAATTACAACTACATCCATCGAGTATATAGAGCAATGGAGATTGTAATTGCAAATCGCTGGGAATATAGTCACGCCCAAGATTTTTTGGCTGTAGTTGCTGGGATTTTTACAAGCACCACGGTAAATTACTTTACACTTACATTCTACCCTGTTATTCCCAAGCCCATTCTGCCGATTTTTATTGTTGGAGTAGTTGGAATTTTGTTGTTCATTGAGCTTATTCTACCGTGGGTTATTAAATCAAATGAAAATTCCATCCAAAAGTTACATGCTTGGAAATCCCAAATTCACTCGAGGGATAAGCATCTGCGGAAAAAGTTTAGAGCTCTTAAGCCATTCAGATTTGAAGCAGGGCTTTTGGGCTATAATTTGTTTCAAATTCAGAAATCTATGAGAGCTACGTATTATAAAATTATACTCGATTGCACGATGAGCGCTGTCATTACTTTCCCTATGTCTACATTTAGTCGTAACAAGTAATTTTAATATGACATATATTTATATACATATTGTAAAATTGTAACATTGTAAGTCAATCTGAAATGACTCAACTACGCACATACACATTTAAAAACTTATCTGGTTATGTACAAATTGAGTACTAATGTTCGGCCAGGGATTATAAAAATTTAATGTGGCTTATATTGTATAGGAAATAAATATGCTAGCAATCTCTTTTGCTTACTTTCCAACTGAACTACCTATTTATATCGCTGCCTGTTCAAAATTCTTTGGAAACAAACTAACAAACAAGTATGTACAATGTGGTAGTATGAATAAATGTGGGGAGCGAATTTCGTTAAACTCTTAAGTATAACATATTATTACATCCCATCCCCTCGTTAAAAATTTCAAAAACGATTCGGGTTTGTCAAAATAACATACCATGAAAGAAATTGATTTTACAGACTTTACAGTCAGTTTATTTTGTCCCATAAAAAAACTCAACAAGGTTTAATTATCTGGAACTTCCAATTCACCGTCATTAATAGCGTCGATGAGGTCATGAGGGAGCTTTCCGTCAATTGTACAACCAATTGACTGGGCTGTTCCCAAGACTTCCTTAACAGTGCCTTCTAATTTCTTGGCCATTGAACGGTCCCTCATCGCTTTGGCAATGTTGAGGATGTCATTGAAAGTGATGTTTCCACTGTGCTTAACTAGAATTGAAGAAGACGCAAATGATGACCCACTAGATAACTGCAACAGCTTCACACAAATGCATATTGAATCCGTTACTTACTGTTCTTCACCTTCTTCCTGTCACGGGGAGGTTCTTTCAAGGCCTTGATAATCATAGAGGCAGCGGAAGGGACGACGGAAATAGTAGCTTGACGGTTCATGATCGTCAATCGAACTGTGATCTTAAGTCCTTTCCAGTCCCCTGTGGCCTTTGCGATGTCATCACCTACTTTCTTCGGGGACTGAAAGAATTATTCAAAGAAACAATTATAACATCATTCAATTACACAGATGCTACTAAAAGTCCAAAACTTCAATTCAAAATCAAGATGGGCTCATGAGCTGACTTACCAAACCGAGAGGTCCGATTTTGGGGGCCAAAGAGGAGGTAGCTCCAACTTCTCCACCAACGCATCTCAGATGCACTATTGATCAATTACAAATTAAATAGTAAATACTCAGTATTCTTAAATGCTTTTAAAATGCACAATGAACATTGGACATTCGTTTCGGTATTAATACAAATATAACGTTAACAAATCTTATCTTGAAACTTTTCTCCACATCAAACTTAAACTTGTTACCATGTAATAGAATAAAAGTTACCCAGGCCTTTCTAGGCTCAAATTAAGTCAACCTTGTTAAGGAGTATCCATTTGGGCCGGTCACTGGGCTGAGTGACGACTCAAAAGTTCGGTGGCCAACCTCAGAGAGGCATATGGCAATTTAAGGTGACCGTGAATACTTATGCCGGCCCGGACATTTCTACTCATTGAGGAGGATGGCCCATCTTAAACTCCGTGTTCTTTCGAATTAAGTTTTGAAAACTTACCAACTTTGGTCTCATTAGGATCAAATTTAGGCCCCATTTTGAGTACAGCGATAAAACCCGGTGGTGGATGAGTCCTTTAGATAGACACGACCACTTTTTCGAAATATTGGTGCACCGTGTTTGATTGCCGTGTGAAATGGTATAAGAAAAATCGTGGAATGAGGAATAGGGAATTGCCTTGCCTCAGAAGAAGAGGCGAGATGCAACCACGTTCTCAATCCACTTCCTATTTATCACAATCTCCTCTAGCTGGCACTTACTCCCTCTTTTTCTTTCATACTCTCAAAGCTCACAAGTCCAATTCCAATTTTGGAAAAATTATCAAAAAGTAGCTTGGCCAAAAAGGAGGCAAAATGAGACGTGAGGCAATGTGAATCTTTAGTCCCACTTTGCATTGTGTCCAAAGGGTGTCTACTGTTGACTGTCAAGTGTCAATCTGTAAGGAACTGGCAGCAATAACTTTTATAGGTTGGAATTATGTTGTATGGTTAAATAGTTATAAGTTTTTTTTAAAATCATTGTGCGTTACCCGTATTTCACCGTTTCAAGTTTCAAGTGATAGGCATATTTTAGACCGACCCGAGCCAGGCTTTAAATGATAAGTGATCACCATGACTGTCCGTCCAGCTATCTACAAGATAACTCCCTAAAACTTGTCAGGTTGACTTGAAAATTTGCACAAATATTGGAATATAATGGATGATGATCGGATCAATAAGGGTTGCATTGTGAAAGAATATTCGAATCCTCTCCACTGGGATCGTATTATATTGATTTAAGAATGGGAAATTTCCTGTTAATTTAAATGGGAATTTGAAATTTAGGTTTGAATTTTGATACATTTTTGTGATAAATGATGCATATGCTTGGGCTATATGAATTTGTTATACACAGTCACATAGCTTTCAGTTGCTGAAGGTAGTTTGTTTACTTTTGTTAAGTTATTTCGATCATTACGTGAAGTCAATGAATATTGGACAATTTAGGAACATTGGGTGTCTAGTTACTCGTTATTTTACTTTCAAGCTTGACGTTTATCGAATAAATCCATACAATGATTACTAGCCCAATAGCCATTCTTAACGGTCTTAGAAACATTTTTGTTTCTCAATTTGATCGTGGCTTGCCAGTTGCCATGAATTAGACAAATATAGCCTAGCCGATATAGAATGGTTACCTATTTACACTTTGAAGATAGTTTGTTTAACTTATTTTAGTAAACATAAAAATAAATATAAGTTAAAATCTGAAATCCCCACAGTCATTAAACTAATGACATGATTAAGTCGAACAACTTCTCAAAGACATAAAAAGCATAATCCCTTTCAGTACAATCGTAAATTTACACTACAGTTGACAATTTCTTAAGGTCAAATACAGAAGAGGAGGTGGAGATTTGGTTTATAAAATTCTCGGGCAATCTATTTACAAAATGGGAGTTCTAAAAGGCTTCTTAGTATTATCAACTGTACTCCTCATTTTCGAATTTCACACAGCCTCAAGCAATAAAGCTGAGGAGGAAGATGGCGGATTTCGACAGCGTGGGCTCAAGGCTCACAACTATTTCAGAAGACTCAATAAAGCAAATCCATTGAAGCTGGACCAAGAGGTTGTGCAAAGAACTGTTCCATAGTGAATAAATCAGCTATGGAATCAAACAAATCTCAATCTAACAGTTCATTGTTATTTACAGCTCAATAAATTGGCTCATGCTCGGGCAGAGCAGTTAGCATTTTGGAACAACCTTACAATCTCCAGCATGGGTTTCCAAGAAAATCTGTGGTCTCATCGAGGTGAACTCTTGCCTTTGGCCAGAGACATTGAATACGCTGTCAAATGTTGGTACACTGGAAGCACTGCCCCAGGTCGGGTTCAAGCATCTGTCGATCATTTCGTCCTGGTCTCTGATTCAGTGAGCTTTGTTGGCTTCGGGGTTGGTACTTATATACACGACGGAGAAGGTTATTCTGTTGTTGTCGCTCTTTATGAGTAAGTAAATGGTTAGTTTCTCAATTCTGTCATGTCATCTCACCCACACTTGGCTCCAATTGTTAACTAATTAGTCAAGCGAATAAATAAAAACAAATGTTCTATTTAGTGTATTTTATTCCGCATCAATGTCCATTGAATCTAAGATATTCGTAAACAATGTGGAAGGATCAAATTCGTTTTCCTTGAATTAAGCATGAAATCGGTAGCTATAAATATTGGAGTTTTTAATTACTTAATTTTCATTAGTTGAACCGTTACGATCGATTACGAATCGCACGGGACAATTGTAAACATTGTATTTGTATACAAGTGTAGATTTTTTAAGAACAGCTTTATCTGCAAAAATGAAGTTCTCGAAGATTCTGGTAAGATTCCATATTATTTAATTGCTGGTAACGTTTGTTGTGAAAAGTAGACTTTTGAGTTGTATCCTTATTATGTGTTTTTTAAAGGTTCTACTTCTTGTCACAATGATACTGTTGACCTCAGTTTCGGAAGCAGGACTAATTAAGAAACTTAAGAAAAAAATCCACAACGGGGGTCAAGGAGGGGGAGGAAGAGGTCATGGTAGTGGCAGAGGTTATGGAAGAGGACAGTCAGCTGGTGGAGGAGGCAGAGGAAGTTACGGAGGCAATGGTGGGGGTGGGGGCAAAGGTTATGGAGGCGGAAGTGGTGGATCTGGATATGGTGGTTAAAATACGGCCAAATACGGCTGAGTTCAAAAACTAATATTTAGTACAATTGCTTTAAAACTTTTTTACGAAATCGCACCGTGATTTTATTGTATCCCGTCTCTTAAAAATAAATGACAAACAAAAAGTAAAGTAAGACACTAATTACAATGTAATTCGTATTTTGCGTGACAAAACTGGAAATGTCATATCGTATAACGCTAACGTATAATACTCAAAGAGCTAATGAGCTACCTGATTTGGAAGCTATTTCGAAACACGGAATCCGTCAAAACAAATTCGTTCGGGGTGAGGCAGCACCTAATAAGCTCGTGATGGCATTTCGCATTCACTACTTTATGGGTTAAAAAATTACGACGTATCGGGTCCGACTGACTCTTTTAAGCAAAAAACCTGGAAATCCCAATTACGATAACCTGATAAAGATTCGAAACTCGATTCACGGACCCCAAACCAATAACCCCAAACGTATACTCTCTATCGGAATACGTAAATTCCCTATTGCGAGGTGCTATCTCAAAATTTCGACATTCATGGAGCTTCAGGTCATAAAACTGTCCTTGATCCATGCACTGACAAGTTCCAGTGTCATTGGAACATTCTAGCCCAGCAAAACTATTACATGGTGGTGATTCATCATTCAAGGCGGAACAGTTCTGCCCATGACCTTTCAAACAGTATCCCTCAGCGGTGGGAAGAAATCCGGAACCACATCCGCATTTCCTAATCGAAATACTACCACCTTGAGGCTTACATTTGGCATATTCCACACAGCTATCATCCGAATCACAAGGCATTCCCACCAGCTCTATAAACTTGCAAGTCTGAGCTTTCCTATCATAATACTGAATTCTGGCCTCAGCACACCGGCAAGTTCCACTGTAACATTTGAGTGATCTTTCTGTCTGACATTTGTGCAAGGAGTTACAGCTACTACCAAAAAGTCCAAGACAAGATTTCCCATCTTCTGTGGGCCCGTGTCCCTTCTCACATTTACATTTGAAGACCTTTCCCTCATCTTCATAAATTCCTATTCCAATATAAGGTTCCTCTTCCACCTCATCATTGTCCCCAATCAATGATTCATTTCTCGGGATCTCTCTGACACAGTTAGAGTTGTCAGGACAAAACTGCAGGCCATGGGAGCATTTATGCCCGATATTGACATAGCATCTTTTTCTTCTCGGGTTATAAAACTGGTTTTCTGCCGATTTACATTCACATGTACCGTTTTTGCAATCGATGTCGGACATGATGTCGCAATTGATTTCCGAATTGCAAAACTCTCCATATCCTGCAGCCCTCGCACATTTCCCAGTTTCAGGATCCACACTAAAGGACGGGAAACATTGGCATTTCCTCCTATCGCACACAGCATTTTTCTCACATTCTAAACTGGTTCTGCAATCAGCACCGATTTTTCTGTAGCATTTACCTTCAACATGATCATAGTTTTCTATTAGTGGATGGCACTTGGGCCAACAGACCAGCCTCGTGCCGCAGTATAGCTCAAGAGATCGATCGCAATCGTCTGACTTTTGGAGAATACACTCCTCCTCGGTTTCATCTTCGTCATCTTGACAGTGGGCTTGAGAGTAGGTGAATTCGCATGGCTCCATGAATTTCTTCGTCATTATTTGATCCCCTTGGCATGTTACAGAATTCGTTATGATGGCCAAAATTGTGCAAAATAGGATTTGAGCCGCGAAGAAGAAGGCCATTGACGACATACTGAGTTCCTAAACCCATCGTAATTCGTAATGGACTTCATGTCAAATTTTTCTTTCAGAGTTTGGTTAATAATGTTGATATATGATATGATTGCTAAAATAAATCTTACTTTTATTTCGATGGAGCCTTTCTTGTTTCTTGGATTCCTTAGATGATTCAGAATTGGAATAAAGCTGAATATTATTGACATTTGTTTCTTTCAGTGAGAACGAATACAGTATGATCGAATCGATGTACAAAGTTTAAGTAACTACCAAATAACCGTACTTGTTTAGGCATAAAGTATAGTGTATCTTTATATTAAGGGTGGAGGATGTCAACAAACAATTATCAGGCATCCTGTTGAAGAAAAAAAAATCTGGTTCCATAGAACACAAACAATTAGCTTTAAGTCATACAAATGATATGATATTGATTTTTTTTATGGAGACTGTAAAGTAAATAACTGTTATTTTGGATGACTTAATGCAATGGAAATCTGGTGACGCCAATGAATTATGCCCATTTTCTTCGAATTTTGCAAGAGCATGGACCAGAAAGACCTTTGAATCTTATTCTTAAAATCAAAATGTGCGTACCTTAGTTATTTATCAGAAAACTATATATTTGGCATATTATTTATTCATAAATTTATTTAATCCAGTCAATAAATCAATCAGATATTGACAAATGTCAATCTTATTGATGTATAAGACAGTTGAAACGCTTCCTAAGAATCTTAATTTCTGTAGATTCCTGGACTGTAGACTCAGCAATATTTCTCCCAAGACTTCCTTCAGGATCCAAACAGAAAATATCCAACACTTCTCTCCGAATTTTTAGAATTCTAAAAAACTCTTTTTCCAATTGCTTCTCAGTGACAGCTTCATCTAAAATTTTCACCTTCTTCATATTCATCGATATGATTATGACTAGGCTGATCGTAAGTCCTTGTTGAAGGCAGTTCAATAAAAGACCTGTAATAAATACGCTTGTCAGGAGGAAGTTCCTTTTTAAATGTTAAAGAACCCTACCTCGCTGCTCTGTGTATCCAGGCCAAAGGACATCCGCTACTGAAAGCCATTTCTCAGACAGGGTTACGAATTTTTCAACCAAGTTTGTAAGCTTCTTATCAACACAAGGCCAATGATTTCCATCCAACTCTTTTGAAATCTTTTTTAGAATCTCTTTTTCCACTTTATAAACTTCAAAATGATTTGGATGCAAACTAACACCCAAATGCTTCTTTAATCTTTCCTCCGACTGCACAAGAGATTCATAGGAATTCTTATCCAGCCAAATCTTCATCCCAAACATATCTATTTCGAAACTGGTTAGAATTTCTTGGAAAAAGTTAAAATCTTTATGCTCTCCACATTCATTGCATTTCCACTCTAAAGTATCCTCTTTCTTCCTCCCCGTCTCTCCCAATAATTGTCTGGAACTACTCGGGATTAAATATCCGTCTGACGAACGGCAAGGGCACTTTACTGTCGAAAAGAATGTTCCGAGTTCACTAGCGTTTGTGCACCTTTCGCATGTACAATGGAAACCTCGTCGTCTCCAGATGTCCTTTTGACGAACCGCGGTCCCCTGTGTTACATCTGTATGCGAAATGCTCACCCGTTCTCCAAAAGACATGGAAACCAAGGCTCGTAAATATATCTCACCGTTCGCTTGAATCCTCCAAGAAGAATTGGGAATACAATTCTGTTCTGCGAAAGAGGCAATGTGATAAAGGTGTAAATCATTCCTGCAAGTCAAAATACAATAAATTTGTTATCCTCCGGTGGCTTTAAAGATGTCCGAGTGCTGAAGCAATAAATCTGGAAGTGATTTACCATCATAATAATAAATAAACAAACGAACCTGCAATTGCTCCCTTCATAATTATCTCTGAACGCCCGAGTACTCAGAACCCTTAAAACCGAATCGATGTCCTCTTGAGTAAACTGAGAAAGGGCACATTCGTCTTGAATGAATTTTATACAAAAATGAGTCAAGTCCTCAACATCTCGTTTTTCCTCATAGTTTATGTCAAGATCTTTGATCTTTTCCCATTTTATTGGATCATTTTCTTTGAGAAGAACTCCTCGAAGTCCTGTAATAGCTTCGTATTTGTATTTACTAGGAGAACCTGGTTGAAGTTTAGAGGATCGAAATATTTCACACTCACTCTCACGATGCTCTATAATTTTTTCACATTTAGTGGAACACACCGGCCATAAACAGGCTGGGCAGAGGTAATCCGATTTTACGATACTGAAACAGCCAACGCATAGTGTTGGCTTCCCTATGGTTTCGGGATCTCCTGTAGGGATTGCATGCCTTATGTCTGGACCAGAAACCAGGTACTTCTCCCGAAGAATTACTTCACCTCTTTTGATGTTTCGAGTGGCTATTAAACGAGCCCCGAGAAATTCATCTTCTTGCACGATTAATGGAAAACAGTCGGGTTTGTGCTGCTTCCAATGGCTTCGTTGATGGGCTTTACCACAATAACTAATTTTCTTACACGTTCTACATGAGCATAAGGTTGGAGCAGAGCACACTGGGCAGAGGGATTTATCACTTTTTTCTGATGGCGAGGGCAAGATCACTTTTTCCTCCGGGTTGTTAAGCGTCATCCTTGCTGAGAAACGATGAGATTTTTTTTGAAACTCTTGACTATAGACTCACTTATTGGATGCAGTCGTACCGATGTACTTGTATAGAACGATAAATAAGAAATGATCTCTTTCCAAAATATCCAGATCAATGGCCTATCAATATCGATCGGGGCCAATTTCAGTATTATACAGATAAATTTTGTACATACCACTTTCAGGCACTTTCCTAACGATACTAAACGAGAAATCGAATTTTTTAAAGTTTAAGCTCCGAACGTTACAAATCCTAACTTAACTGCAGTCGCTGGCCTGAGTCATTAAGATGATACGACGATTATGCCTTAATCTCGCACGGGTTGAGTGAACGGACCAAGAGGCCGGTTTACTTACTACTTGGCACATTGACAAGAGTGCCCACCAAATAACGACATGAATGATATCACCCATTCCATACCGATGTTGTTGAAGTTGAAGAAATGTGTGAAAGCTTAGGATAAGAAAGTCTAAATATATTTTCCCTTATCTCCTTAAGAACGGAATGACTTCTGAGTTCTCAGTTGTCACTACTACCCAAGAAATGACTGGAAATATGGGTTAGTAGAGAAAGCTACTGTTTTTCCTATAATATATCTCTTGATCTCTAATGTCATGAAAGAGATGCACCCAACTTGAAAGATTTGTCTTGGATTCTCTCAAGAAATGTTTGGATAAGACGTCCAAATAAGACAACTAAAAATAGAGCATGTGCTCGCAATAGTTGCAAAACCGAACAGACAGCCAAGGAAGGCAAATGCTGAGTGGGAATCAACTTCAAGTTGTACAACATGAAGTACATCATCGTTCCTTTTCCCTTTAGCTGTAGTAGCACAGCAAATGGCTTAGAACATGCCGAGAGTCTCAAATAAAAAAAGAGAAACAGCAGAGAAGCACATTTCCCCAAACTGTTTATTCAATAAGAAACGAGGGTGAATGTTCCAACTTCCAACAACCTGGGAAAGTTCCCAACCAACGACGAGGGTATTTTCTTCCGTGGATACGGAATATTATGCCTCTTTCTGAGTCACTCCTTAGAGGCTCGCGTTTCTAGCAAGAAAGTCGGTGAAAGTAACGGGTTTTTTCATTTCCGTTTATATGTCCATCTAAATGAAGCTGGGACCCTTGGATTTGAAATTGTTAACCTGGGAGTCTGACTTTTTTTCGACCACTTCTTTCATGCATGTTTCATTTTCATTTTAGGATGGAGATAAAAAAAATAATCCCTTCTAGTCACTGGCTTTAACTCAAGCAAACAGAATGGGTGATGAGGGATAAGATTCGACATGGAATGTATCATTTGGAAAATTAAATTTCCTCTGAAAATCGTCAGAAATCTAGCAGGCTTGAATTTTGGCTGATGTCAATTTTTTTATCGTTTGGAAGTGCAATAATGGAGATTTGGATAGGGCGAGATGGAGAGCAGAATGCAAATTTGTTACTTGTAATTCATCATCTTGGATTTAGTATAGGGTCTAGTCATGCAAATAAAAGAAATACTGAAAATCTCTAACAAAGACGGAAGTCCCAATCCCCCACATGGACAATAGTATACACGTACATTACATTCAAATACCCCAACTCATAAATTGTAGCGGACAAGTTACTTAACTTTTTCAGGCTCTTTTCTACCCTCGACATTCTTTATGACTGGAAAGACGTCTAAAACATTATAAATTAGAAAGTACGGTTACGGAGATGCTATTATCGATTCATGGTCGCTGAGGCACAGAACACTTTAGGCATTAATTTTTTTACAAGTTTGGCATTCTCAAATTTTATGAAAAAACAAATTAGGCATTTGAAGAAAAAATGATATGCAGCTTAGGCATCATTTAAGGGTTGATTAGGCATATTTAGAAATTTTCATTTCCAACAGAAAATTTCCTACTATTTGCAAGAAATTTTTGTTTTGCATGCGACTCGAGCAAAGCAATTCCGAAAACATGAATAAAAAAATAGAAGAAGGTCTGCAATTACTGTCCCTTCAAAAAAAACGTTACAGGCGTTACAATCATTAGATTAAAAATCTTGAAAAAGATTATAGATCCAGGGCTAATCATGCTATTTTTAGACAGTGGATTAAGAAAATTGTGTCAGTATAGCCTGATCCAAAATTTAAAATTTAATTGACAAGAATGAATTGACGGGAATAATAAACTTATTTTATATGTGTTTGATGCCTAAAGTGTTTGATGCCTAAGTGTCCTTTTATTTTCAGATGCCTAATAGGTAGTATGTCCATGCTAAACACGTCTTTGAAACATAAAACCGGTTATTTCCTGTTTTTTCTTTTCCATGCCAAAGAGGTTCTGTGCCTAAGCGACCGACAACCCTATTATCAATGCTCATGGGATTTGGTATGTGAACGTGAAGTACTGCTAAAGGTAAACCTAAGTTACAAAATACACAGTTGAGAGTGTCAGCTCTTCTACGATTGTTCAGAACCCTGTGTATCCAACATTTGATCCAGAATTCCTTGATAGAATAGCATTTGGTGAGATAAGTTAGAATGCAGCTAGCAATTCCTTTCCTTGTTCACGAATTATGCATGATATTTAGTTGAGCCTAGCATAGTAGGGCAAAATTCCAAAACTGTAGCCTTTGAAGCATGACAGGACGAGGAAACATTTTATGCACCGGTTGTTTTATTCGCTAAGATTCACCGCGGTAGCCGGGATCGAGAATCAGGAATCCTCGTAGAGGACTAACTAATTAATTACAACTATTAAAAGTAGTATGGCAAGTATAAACTCGCTTCTAGCTGCCCAAATTTACGTTGCATGGCTGATGACTTAATTTATTTCAGTTTTTTTGCTACAAGTCTAAGTTTCTAAATTATAATTTAGATTGGTATTTGTGTTTAGTGTTTGTACAAATTTTTTATCTGCTACCATCCTCGATTTATATGAAACAGAATGGACAAGAACAAAACTCTTGGTGTCGAGCATACAATTTGTAAATGGCTGCATTGATAAAGACAAATAACCATCAGACGCTACCGTACTAGAATTATTACAGGCTTGACTCAAAGAAAAACTCTGCTTTTTATTTCGCAGGTTTGCGTTGACCAGTTGTCAAAATATCAAATCCAACGATGTTGCTTAACTTGGCTGCTTGAATGGAATCAAGATCAACTTTCGAGTATACTTCTTCAGCCATTTGAATAACTTCGGGGTAGCCACACTCGTTAACATATTGTAGACACGCCTAGAAACAATGACAAGACAAAGTATGGTATTAAAACAACTGAATGTCTTGAATCAATATTTGAATTTCTATAATTCATATTTACAATTACCAGTGACATAGTACTATTGTTTTGTGCGATCGCCGCATCAAGGAATAGCTTTAGTGACTCGAGATTAGGAATACCAATGATCTCTGTCGCTGAACTTGAGGAAACTAGTTTTTTGATAACTTCACTAGCATTTTCAAAATTATCTCCTTTGATTTGAATGCTTATTACGTCTCCAAGCATCTTCCCAGTCCATCCTACTGGTCTCGCACGATCTGAGTCTTGAGTTTCTATGATTGTCCATATTTTCCATGCTATTTCCGTGAATTGTTCTGCAAGTTTCGAAGGTTGAGAAACTTCTAACTCGGGTGAATTTGGATAGTAGGCTGACATAATATGAAGCGTTTTTGCTAGTATAGTGTCTCTTGTACTTTGATCAAATATAATGATGTCCGACCAAATTTGCGGCAAATATTGGATTGCAGTATTTAATTCCAAGGAATTAAGAATTTCCTATTTTAAAACGTTAAAGTTAATAAGTTCATAATACCTTTAACATAAAAAATAATGCATAAGATTTTATGAAGCTTTTTAGGACTTAACGTACCTCCATTATTGCAGGCTCCGGGGTGTAAATATTGGGTACCATCTTGTTATAAAATTCCATAAACATTTCAAACGGCTCAGAAACCAATTTCAAAGCAACGAAATGCCGACTAGGATACAAATTTAGTTGCAAATGAATTGAAAAGTGAGTGTATGCGAAATTAAAATATATTTTCCATTTATAAAAACTCACTAATAGATCGATTCTTTAAAAGAATCCCCGATGAGATCATAATTATTTCCAGTATGGAGCAGTTTGTCTACTTTGTAAGCCAACTCAACATTTTGCAGATGATTTCTGCAAACATCCATAGCAGTCACAAAAAAGAAAGTGTCCTTGTTGTCCTTGATTTGAATTTCTTTTCCATCCATGTCTTTCAATATGTCCGCTAAAATTGTGCTAACTGGACCTCCTGGAAACACAACAAACGGAAAACTTTGAATTAAATATATTCAGCACTACGAATGGAATTCAAGTTATACTTAGTTAGAACTTTATCTTCAAACTTACGTTCTTTACAAAATGCTAACAATATGTAGTAATACGAAGCCAAACACGGATCGATTCCAAGTCTTTTAAATTCTGATAGAGAAGCAAGGGCAAGAAGCTTAGCCTGCCGGGGATTTCCAATAGTAGTCAAAGATTCCAAAATCGAATTTAAAGTTCCCAAATTCGGAGAAACCCCATTCTTTTCCATGTCCACAAGAAGTTCCTATAAATGATTTTATCCGACAATAAATTACAAACACTTTCAAAATGGCAAATTCAATTCAGCTTATTCGTGTGGTGTTTGTAACATACTTCCATTAGGCCCCATCTCATGTCACTGCTTTCGCGAAGAAAATTTGCGATTCTCAAGAGAGAGTTATACGTTTCAGTGTCAACAGTTAGACTCTTTGACTGCAGTTCGTTATATAAGTGCCAAGCTTTTTCCGCCTGAATTTGTACATTTTACATTTGTTACTTTAAAATTTAAATTAGTTTTTAAGACGGTTGATGGATTATAATTACTTGGTAGAACTTAGCTCGGCCTCTGATCATAGAACAGTAAGCTTTAATATCCGGATTTTCCAGCTCTTGAAAAACGCTTTCAGCTAGACCCCGGTCCCTATTAATCACGTTAGTAAACATTTTAAATAAAAGTCGCATACGAACTATCAACTTTGATTTATATGGAGCATTTAAGCACAACTACTAACTACTAGGGGCAGCGAAATGATGAATAAAATTAAGATTTTCAAATGCAAAAATACTCAGACTTACTTCCAAGAATTTTTTTTCAATTCACGTCCAGAAAACCCAGCCTTAAACCACCTCTCCTCAACTAAGTCATCATCGACCGTTTCTGCCTCATTGAAGTAGCACAAAAGTTCCAAAAACGATTGCTTTGTTTCTTGACTTACTTCTATACCATTGAACGATCAAGAATAATCAAATTACCTAATTTATACTTTTATTATAAAATTATTAAATTAAAAACACATACTAACCTTTTCCTTTTGATTTTAAAATTTGATAAATTTGTACAGCTTCTGAAAGTAAGCCCTGGGTGATGTACTTAATCAAGTCCGTTTCTTCCAGATTACTCTCTTCGGTAAAAACGGGCAATGGATAGAAAGCCTAAAACAAAAACACATTTCTCACTGTTATTCAAAAGGGAAATTCCCGAAAAAACCCGACTCAAACTGAATTTGTTCCCTCAAATTTCAAACCTCGACGGGAGGCTCCGCTTCGCGATGTTGAAACAAGTCGGCATGTTCTTGTCGAATCCATTTAGCTGCTTTTCTTCCAGCCTCTTTAGAAAGTGCATATCCTCTCTTGGACATGTTTGAATAAGGAATGAGGTAGGGGTCATCATGGAACTTATATTGAGGGGCAGTATAATCACGACCGACAGTACTTGCCAAGGCCTACGCATTTAAAAACAAAACAAGTTTCATTAAACTTTTAAAATCAGTCACATTTAAGAATCTAATGTTTTGAATAATGATTTAAATATTCAAATCAGTGAACCATAGCTGACCTTTAAAATGTCTGTGGGTCCACGCTCAATCCTCTCTGGAAACTTTATCGAGTCTAGTTTAGGAAGAGGGGCTTTTGGTCCTGACGGCGGGGCTGGTGGAAAAACTAGGTTAGGTTTCAAATGTGGTTGCCATTCGATAGATTTGCCATAAAATCTCTTCTGTGCTCGTCTAGAAAAATTTAATGAAAATATTGGAAATAGGTTTACAATGAAACTAAATTAAATATGATAATGAATTCATATTTCCAATTTCCATTCTGTACTCTGAAGCTGAACTTACAAAAGAAGGCGTAAGTTCCTCACTCTATTTGCAGGGATTACCATCTCTTCTTGATCTGGGCTCCCTGCTTTACCTGATAAGAGTAAAATTAAGATCTGAGGTCGAGGGTCACAAGGTCACAAGGCAAGGGTACCGTCGTTTTTTACGTCCTATGCTATTATATTCACATCAAAAATGTGAACCGGGTTTAGAGTTTAGAATCACAACACGCGGCTATTGAAAACTCTTCCGATGCTCTATGTGTGTGAGTTTCACATTGCCACCACATACTGTCAACTGAACTGAAGTGACTGTACTCGAATCTGTACTGAAAAATTTATATTTTACAATTAAATTGATTTGTAAAAAATGTATTATACAGTCGGAATAATAAGGTCCCCTAAATGCTTTTTAAGAAGCTGCACACCACACAAGCTATCCGCAAAAAATTCAATCAGACGGAAGAATACGTCATGTATCCCGATGAGGCTACACTGTCTGGGATGCCAGAACGGCGTCAAGACAAAGTCTACTCTCGCTTGGTAACGTAAGTCGAGTATGATCTTTAAAAAAAAATTCACCAAAGCCTTTTAATTATTCACTTCATCAACAAATTGTACCTCTCAGGACACAATGGAGCAATTAGACGAGTGTTTCATTCTCCAGCTGGGGCTGGATGCTGGATTCTTGACCTCTTCAGATGATTTTAGAGCTCGATTTCGGTACCACCGAATGGCCCTGGTCTAGTTCCATATTCATCTGTGTTTGAACAAACTATAAATGGGCGAATTAAATTATTATTTGATAGCGTTTTATATTAATCTGTCATTTACAGAATTGGTCTGTATTCATATAGGATGAGGATAATTTATGATATATGTCTTGTGTGAATGAAGTTACTATCTTTTATTTGTTGAAAAAATAATTCTTATGTCAATTTGTGTTGAGATGATGGGCAATTGGAATGTAATTGGACAGAGTATTTTAATTTGAAAACTGAGAGTTTAAATTTAGCAAGTAATATAGCGAGGAAATATTCAATTGATTCTGGTTCACCATTATGTTCTTTATTTTGTAAAAGATATAATATCTGTCATTTATCTGTTATTTAAATATGAATTTAGAATTAGTAGACCAGGTGTGAGCAGGTAATATGGACGAAGAGGTACTAGATAAGACTCATTAAACCCTTTGTGAGTAAAAATAAGTTTTAAATCCGCAACTTAAGGAACAAAAATGATCAACAGTCGGCAAAGGAACGACGTTGGGAACCTCATCATTTGTGACTCCAAGCACACATCGTCAAGATCTTGAAACCGGATGGAAAGCTTATCAAACGCTTGGATTTCATCGGTAATTCTGGAATGGATCTCCGTCTGGATGTCACTATGATGAAGACTGGATTCATCGCCATTCTGGATCTCAACGGACGTGTTAGAATTATCTAAACCTGTATTAATTTTGTATATAGTCTTAAAGTAACTTGACGTCTATAGTTTTAATGTGTAACCTGACTGAATTGTTTGTAATTTGACTTTGTAATATTGTACCTCTTGTAATATAATTAAGATATAATAAACATTTTATTTAAACTACGTTTAAAATATTTCTTGTGATTATTTTCATACTTCTTGGCACTCCTATTTTGAAAGCCTTGAGTTATTCACGGTATGGCAGCTATTAAAACTGAAGCTTTATTAGGTATATTTCAGTACATTCATAAAAATATTTAAATACAGATTTACTAAGTTTAATGACATCGATTGGAACAGTATTTTGATCAAAATTAGGTCTATACACTTGAAATCTTTATCTGGCTAGTGGAAAGATTTATAGATAAGGTTACTAAACAATTGGAATAACTTTATAATAAAGTTTAGTTAGGTAAACTAATCTAAAACACTGATTAATCTGAGGTAGTTTTGAATTTAGAAGCTTAGTCAAATATAATTCTTGGTAATTTTATTACAACAAATCAGAGCCTGGAATTAAAAGATTCCTTCCCGATTTTTTCCTAATAATCTGGAAGGTATAGTCAGTCTCAATAGTAGGCTGAGATTTTTAGTTTAAAGATTGAGAATACCAACGACGAGGGCAACACCAATCAAACAAAAAATAGTGTAGAAAATTATCAACAATATACTGTTCTTTGATCTACCCGGCTCGATGAAGTAACTTGTAAACTGCAATAACAAAATACAGTTAAACTAATTTAAGTCCAAAAAATTCAGAAGTTCGAAACAAGGGATATTTGGCAAATCTTACCGGCATCAAGCTAGCAGCAAATACCATATACTTGGCTTTCCGATCCAATTGAGGAATGAAATGCACACATAAAGTTCTGTCTTCGAAACCTAAGTTCATCCATTTCTTATAAGACAGGGTTCCAGAGGGTGTACCGTCCAAGTTGATGAACTCCAGGGTGGCAGTTGTGCCGGATGAAAAAAGGCAAAATGTACAGAAATTCACCCAGCTAGTTCGAATTCGAAGCAACCTCTTCCACTTATCTTGCAAAGTGTAACCTCCGAAACAATCTCTGACCTGGCTGAATTTCAATATGCCTGCACCTTCGATGTCGAAATTTTGATTCTACAAAAGACAAACATATCAAGAATGAAGGCAATATTTTAAAATGTAGCCCACAATTAGAGCACTTACGAATAGTCCAGTTTTTGAAAAATTTAGTACTCCATGTCCCGAACTAGTAACAATGAGAAAACTAAGGACTGAACGTTTCTTTCGGCATCGTCCTAAGAGAAAAGCTCTCTCCCCTTTTCCGTCCAGGACTTCGTAGACACAGGTCACATCAAAATTCGAAAATACAGCTAGAAATGAGAAATAAACATAATTTTAAACATTCATGGGGTCTGCAATCTAATCTGCATGGTCTATTTAGATTTTAAAATTGCTTATACAAACCTGGAATAGCTGGCTGAGATTCTCTTATGAATAATTTATCTGTATTTGAAATGATCTCTTCCAGTTCGTCAAGGAAGTCGGGAGTTGAGGAAATTAAACCTAAAATAAAATTAAAACAACGAATTTCAATCTCATTGGCAAGGTATATTTTTAAATGTTCTATTGATCACCAAATACCAAATTGTAAATTGATTACCTTTGTGAGATTCTGCAGGGCCTACACCAAGAAGAACTACAGTTTCCGGTTCACCCCCATGTTTTTCATTTGTCTCAAGGTCCATAATAATCAAATTGCCGATTTAAATGCAAACTAACAATAAGTTATCTTCCAAATTTATCAAGTGAATCTATTGACTAAAATTAATATTCTCCATTCGATCTGTTTTCATCAATTGATATACAGATGACAGAATATTATTCTTTGCTTCTGCCGGTCTTGAATGAATTCAAATGATTCAGATTTTTGTTCCTCTATAGCCTTCTTGTACTTTTTGGGAAAGGGTTCAACAATAGTCTCCCTTCTCTTCTAACTTTCTAAGAAAGTTCAATTTAGCAAGTTGTTGGAGATTTTTAACTGAGATGAACAATATGTTGAAAGAGTGCATTATATGATATCGATCTAATTAAGTTATTTATAACATGAAGTATTTAAAAATACATATTGCACCTTTCTTATTATTCATTGGAATTGGAATGCACATATTATTTTCATTCATTGTGAAAAAATACTAACACTAGGTTGAAAATACTTTTAAAAATTACGATCTTCCTTAGAATTTATAGTTTTTATTAATTTTTATTCGTATGAATCATTGTTTTGGAAATTCCAGTCAATTTTAAAGCAACATTCAATGTGCATGCATTAATATTAAGCGTCTTAATAATTTGATTACTAACAATTAATAATTTGATTGCTAATGTGCTGCTCCAGCAATCACAGAGGAAATATCAACAGAAAAAAGTTACGCACAGGTACAATTAATACTGAACATTCATACGCATTAATATCGATCGATATCTTACCATAAAATTATTAACACCAATGGCAAATAGAGGATTTTAAGTACACACTAGAGAAATTATCAATCAAAACATAATCATAAGCTGGAACAGTTGGAAACTATGAAGTATAAATTCAATCAAACTTATTTATCTAACAAATAAATATTCTATGTGTCACTAGCGGTGAATTTCTACTTCAAAATTTAAGTATTTTATGCATTTTAAAGTAATTTTAGGCTTTCATACCGTCAACACAGTGTCCTGGTATTTAATATCTCAGAAAATTGTTACGAAGCCATTAATTATTTTGGCACAGCTGGAACATGTCAAAGCGACACAAAATAGAGAAAAAAACACGTGGCTGGAGATTGTAAGGCAGTTAATGCTCAGCAATGACTATCATTAGCAACAAGCTCCAAAGAACGTGTTCTTTATGGAATGCTATATGTGGGGCACATTTACAATAGTTAAAAATATTACATTAATAAAATTAGACATCGGTTGTGGATTGTGTATTTTATAGTTAGGTATTTCACGTTCTCTTTTTATCGAAGTAACTGGTCAATACTAGTCATAAATCCATTGAACTTCGACTTTGAAAATCACATATTGCAGTTTGTCTTTCCTTAATTATTTGAACGGTACAATTCTCAGTTGGTAATCAACCAACCCACAATTAGTGCAAATACCATCGTCATAAGATTAAATGTCGAATTGTTAGATGGCTGATACGACATGGCAGATTTTTTACTTCCACAAGGTTGGATTGAACGGACTATTGCATGATAACCCACGAGTCTTAAGTCCTCCTGTATCTCAACATTTGAACTGATCAGCTTCAATGGACCACCAGGAATAGCCGTGTGACAACGGAATAACTCATAGACTAGGACACATTGTCCAAAAGTCTTAACAGATCGGACTTCTTGTTCCCAACTTCCTGTAATGTCAATACATCCACTTGTGATGTCAATCCGGTCTTTATTTCCTGTGAACATAAACAATGTTTTATGAATAATAAATAAAACTTTGGTGGGTTTTTAATTTAATAGAGGAATGATTGAAGTTGTAAAAACATTTTGCCCTTACCAGAGAAATGAATTCCATCGTAAATATAGACAATCTTTGTATCACGGTGAAATGCATCCAATGATTCGTTTCTGTCTGCCGGAAGTAAGCGAGTTGGAACTGGTAAAGTTGAATTTGCATTCAACTTAACGAATTTTGCAATAGTTTCTTCAGTTAAATTCTCGTTTATCATCATACGACCAACTCCATACTGCAATAAAATATCAAATTTCGATGTATTTGGAATTACGATTTGTCCCATAAGTATTACAATTCAATTGAAGATAAAACTTTTGTTAACTTAGAAGCATTGCATACCTCGTGATTAATTATGATGGTATCCACCTCGAACAAATTTAGATAAGGATTGGTAACAGTTGCCCACTTATAGTCAGTAAGATTATCCGCCAGCTTCCAGAAAGCTAGCTTTCCTTTCGAGTTTTCCTGATTAAAAAAATTTGCAACTTTCAATACTCGTTCGTATATTGGTATTTATGAAACTAAAACAAGTCAAATTATTTTAAGACTAAGAAACATGATATGTTTGAAACACCTAACAACTCTACCATTTACAACACAAACAACATCACGAGAATCTAACGATCTAAAAAAAAGTTGCATGCGTATTGAGGATGAATACCTTAAAATATCCAACAATCGTCACTTCTGTGTAGTCCACAAATGTCCTGAGCTGATAATCACTTTGAATAACTTTTACTGAAGGTTTTGTATTTTTCTCCAACCATCCAAACATTCCTTTTACAAATGGAGCTTGGTAAGGCCAGCGAACATTAGAGCCGGAGACGGAATATTGTATGACTTTGCCATATCGAAACAATATGATTTGTTGCCACTGGTCTTCACACTCCGACGATAGCGACCCCAAGGAACTTCTGTATTTATCGAACGTTCTTGATCCTTTCTTGATATTTAATATACCGAACTTCATATTAAGGAACTGAGCCATTCCGTTCTCTACGGCAATTCGAGCTCCAGCTTCGAAGAACTCTGGCACTCCGCATGCAGGATTATCTTTATACAAATAATAAATATGTTATAAATATTTGTTCAAAAGCTACATAATTTTCCCTAAATAAAAGTACTCAATGAACTTACGAAAAATTACAAAAACTAAAAGATTTGTATCCACTGTGTCCTGGAAATTTTTGTCCGTCAGCTCTAAAATAGGACCACTCGGATTTGAGTGCAAGTCAACAAAATTCTCAATACTTTCGGTCGTCAAATTTTTATCCAGTATCTCACTTGACGCCCCAAACTATTAAAATAAAGAGTTTTAATTTAAGTAATTCAATCTTCGATTTCCGTTCCAATCTTTAACTCATTAAAGATTGGTTAAAGAAATTCTAAATCCCACAACTTAAAACTCACACGGTGCAACTTCATATAGCCCGAGCCAGGTTGATAAAAAATTTCAAGCTTCTAAGCTAATTTATGAA
>JAQFYM010000890.1:0-45981 GCA_034694785.1 Agrenia bidenticulata
GTTCTAACGCGCTTGCCAAATGATTTAAATTTTATTAATGTGTGGCCCGCTCGACGGGCCTGTCAGCCCCTAGTATCTATATAAAAATATACCAACAAGCCTTGGAAGGCTAATGAGTTAGTTGGTGAGTGGTGAGGGAAACGGTCTGAGGAAGGAGGACGGGGCAACTGTATCGATCTGAATGAAGCTTTTATTTTGATGCAGCTGAAATACTTTTTGGCATGCATGCCAAGTCCACACACAAGCACCCGAAGCACCTAGTTCTCCCTATAATAAGTATACACACATATCCCTATCAACTGAACTAGTACAAGCACCACATTCATATAAATACCTGCATTATGAGTTACAAGGTCTAGAGTGTACTTTACCTCAAGACATTTATTTTTATAAAGATAGAAATGGGAGAGAATAAGATTGTGAAGAAGTTGATTTGCTGATAGTGTTCTTTGCCATGGAGAAAGTAGCGAGTGAAAGCTTTTTCTGTACTCGGCCAAACTATTGACAAGAGGGCTCAAATGTCTCCTTTCACTCATGCCGACAGCTCGGCTTTTGTCACCCAATGATTGCGTCCTTCTGGAATGATTTGTCAAGACTTAAAATAGAAAGCCGAGACGCTTCAATAAGATCGTGGCCTGGATGCTGATCCTGATGATGATAATGATGAGGGTCTAAGGGAGGTAAATAAATAGTACACAACACTCTCTACAGACCTTAGAAAGAGTTCAGACTGGGTGATGGGTATCAGGTGTTGTTCAATTCTGAAAAAAACGATGGGCAAAGTTCTAGACCTTGTGGTCATAGATTCTTAAATGTATAAGTGAGCCTCATTCATCAGAACAAGGGCGAAGTTGAAGTAGAAAGAGAGGTTTAAGAGGGGGAACGAGGTCCAATTTGATATGACCGTATATCTCCCTCTCTCTCATGTCAATCTGGAATTGAAGTCCTTTAGAGGCTTTTAACCAAGAACTGTGAACTTGGGGTCCATGAGTTCATTAGTTAACCATGGTCTCATGGTCTGTCAGAACACAAGAGCCCAGAAAGTTCTCCCTCCAGTTAATTAAACTTGTCTGCCTGTGAACAGCTGCGGAAAGTTTCAGCCATAAAATATCATATACTCGAGTATTCGACACGAAGATGGTAAAAGTAAGAGCGTAGACTTTATGAGAAGAGAATGGTTTGCAAGTTTATGGTTGGATTTCGTTGGGAAAGTGTAGCTAATTCTTATAGTGTGTTTGAACTGTTTGAAGTAGTCCATGGAGCAGTTTGAGCCTTTCAAAGAAAGAAGATTTCATGTATTTCTAGTCATTGTATAATGTGGTCATAATCAGGTAATGGGACTGAGGGAAACGACTTCCTCTTTGAGGAGCGTAAATTCCAGCAAATGCACACGCCTGACCCATTTTACCTGCCACTGCTACCATTATGTTCTTTGCTGATCGCTACTACTACCTTTTACTGCCGGTGGTACTTAAGTTTTGGGGGAACTATGACTGGGACTTGAAAACGATTCTTGTAATATATACAGAGGACGGATGCAGAGTAGGACGATGACTATTGGCAGTGGCTATAAAACTTGGTGCACCTTATTTGTAGTCGACTAGACATTAACTGCATTTGGCATTTGGAAGACCTTCTCCGAATGCGTTATGAAGCCGAGGGTTGACAGTTTTATGCGGAATCTGTATTCTGGTGACAACTCAGAGGGTTTTAAGATGTTCCTTTTGTCGAAGGATTTAAGTATTCTTCTCAGTCCTGCTTGCGGTTGTCTCTTCTTGTGGCACTTGTCTAGTTTGGTGTGATCGTGCGGGCTGGATTCCTGAGCCTGGAGGAATTGTCCACTAATCTACAAATCCTGGAATCCAAGGGCTTGGCTCAGAACAAGATTTCCTCAAGTTTTGACCACTCTAATAAGTTTCTTCGTTTTGAGACTTTGCATGCAGCTCTGGACCGATTTGGTTTATACTCGTATGTATGAATGTGAGTTAGTGGACTGAGCTTTAATAGGATTTTCTAATGCTGGGTTGGACGAATGAATTGTGTTTCATGTGAGTAAGTAAGTGGCTTATCAGAGTTATTCAATTTGTATATCCGTCCAAACTTTGTGGCTATCTGCTGAGAATTATAATTCACGGTTACGGACCTGGCTTTTTGTGTTTCTATTCTATCGACTTTGCAAATATGGCTTGACTATTGTAACTTCCTTTACGTAGGGCACTGGACGGCGGTTTCCGAACGAACAGGGTTTTATAAATTGAGAATCAGGCTTATACGTTATATACAAAGTATATAAGCAGTTGCTCGTGTATGTAATCCCATACAATATTTTATTCTGGAGCCATGAATAAAGTCGAGTTAAGGAAATTAGGATATCCCTTTGAGTCTCATGGAAGCTTGTCTACATTGAAAAAACTGAAGTGAAAGGAATTTTCACAACTGAAATTTGTAAGGAATCTGTGGACTGGCTTTTGAATTGTGATTTCTAAATGCTTTCTAGTTCTACCTCCCAAACAGCAATGTCTTTTGACTTGTGCATGTTGTTGTTATGCATAAATAAAATGTTTGTGATGGAGTTGAGTTTGGCATCCTCTAGGAAATTTAATTCAAAGCAAATCATGCATTCTTCTCCAAGGTCTAAAGGAAATGGGATGATGAATTGGGTGACGGGAATGGTCCCAAGCAGAACTAATATAATTTCCTAGGAACCCATGACTGTTGACGATTGATTGCTTTATACTCCCTTCCATCATATATGGTCTATAAAACGCACCAGGACCAACTCCAGTCCATGTGTGCTTTTAGATGGAATGTATGGGAACTCGCATTCAAATGCTAACGAGTTCACAGCATAGGTTGGAGATTCTCAGTCTTGACAAAGTTTCTCATATCTATTATAAGCCTTGGGATTGCTTTCTGGCATTCCGAGAAATCTTGAAATATTCATAGAAAGGATTTTCCCCATCTAGGTCTGTGTCGGATGTTGAGCCGATGAAATAAAAGTCTTGGCTACGTACGATAATTGATGAATAATTGAACAACAAAGAGGTTTCCCTCTGCAAGGGAGGACTACACATCAACTACAAGGCTTTGACAACTTCCAAATATGTCTTGGTAAAGGGATATTCCAGGAGATACTTTCACAGAATGGGTACAAGAACTTGGAGAGTAGGACATGAGGACATAAAGATGTCCTTCATGAGCAATTCTACGTTAGAGACGAAGTTAGTCACGAGTGGAACTTCATAGCAGGCTTATTCCCTTAAGAGACTTCCTCAGGCACTAAGAATTGGTTGCAGAATGCATTTGCCGAAAATGGGTCATAATAAGATAAAGATGCATTTCATGTATTATCATGAAGGTGGATGTAGAATTTTTTGAATTCAGTGCAGCAAGAAAGAGCTTTGAAAGCTGAAGCGTAGGTGATTGTAGATGAGTGAGATTAAGGTTGGAGCCCTGTAAGTTTCAAATTTATAAGACACTTGGCCAGTGCTCCGTATCATCAGTTAGCGTTAGTCAAGACTTTAAGGAGCTGGAGGGGTTTATTATACAAAAGCTATCAACTCAGCCCCTTTGAATTTATTTATATTCTCCCTTTTATGGTCTACTAAAGGGCAATTTGGAGAAGGAATTGGAGTTTAAATTTGGACAAATAAGCACATGTAGTATCAAGGAATAATGTTGTCATTAGTGTGGGGTTTTGGAATTTAGAACTGGGCTCTGTAGAATATTCTAATAAGGGTCTGATGCTGGAGGTGGATATCCGTTTCACGTTTGCTATTCCATGTGCTCCATTTTCATAGAATGGGAATGTATTGTGGCCTCCGAGTTGGTATTAAAATACGTGTTCCACTTTAAGATTAGGGTAAGGAATTGTAAAAGTTTAGGGAATAGAGTTGGATCTTGTCGAGAGAAAAAAAGCTTGAATCAAGACTTTTTGAACAATTGGACCTGTCGCCGTGTGGAGCTTTGAACAATTTGGTCCAAAGTTTGAAATGCTCCTCACGTTTCATGGTAAATTGAAGATTATTTTTTAACGTCGCAAAAGAATAATTTAAATTGTTCTTGGAACATATTGGATGAGAGAATAAAGGAGGAACAATGCATGACATAACTTTGTATTTTCAAATCTTAAGAGGAAACGAAATAATCAACGAACTGGATCGACTTACCAATTATTGAAAAAGTAATTAAGGTACAATACGATCATTGCATCACAAATTGTTTGATGTACCTTTCTTTCAGCAACAACAGTACAGTGTAGTGGATATCCCCACATCCGCCTGTTTTCAGCGTTGTGTTGTGGTCTTTGTGGTACACTGACAAAATTATACGTTTGGCTTTTTTCAGAATCACCCTCAGCGATTTCTCATTGAACTTTAATTTAATTTCTCAGAATCCCAACAAACCTTTGAAGGCTCCAATTTCATAACCAGTGAGCATTGACTAACTTTTATAAATATAAGGGGAAGCGAAAATTGATTGAAACTCAATCCCAGAAATTCGTGATCATAATTAAAGCTAGTCCATGTATCTCAAAATCCCTTCACAGCCTGTAGGATTTTTTCCCATGCTAAACTGGCAATCATACTTCACCTAATAGAATATTTAACGAGAAACGCTTGACGAAAGATTACACGATGGTTTTTATGATTAAATTTTCCCAAGTGGATCTTTATCCGCTGCAAATGACTCTAAATGTGAGTACATAATTCCAAGGTATATTGCTCTTTAAGTCTTCATAGATAAAAAAAAATAGTAATTAGAGAGGCCACAGTGGTAGAGCTGCGTTTGGCAACAGTACTTGGTGTCAAGCCAAGTCAACTAACCGAATCTGTTTTTTCTTGCCAGTATAGCCATGTCTGCTCTTGACATACTTATTAACAGCACGGACAACGATCCTCGTATTGCATAGTACCTTGCCTTGGCATAATAGACGGTATCATAGTGCGGTGGCAGTGGTGGCAAGTTTTGTGACTGTGTACCTCTTATAAGCAAAGTGTTCGCAATTGCTTACACTTCGAAAACGCCGTAAATGCCCCTCGTCTCTTATCTCTCTTTTGAATTGTTTGACTTGGCTTTTAGTTTCAGCGCAGATATTAATATATTCTAGCCAAAGTCTGAGTACTCTAAGCAGAGATCGAGGGGATCGATCCTAATCTTCATCGACAATATATCGTTGTTGTAACTATACCTAATGTTTTGTATCTTTCTCAATATAAGGTCTTCTTATACTTTTTGGCTGAATGTTTTTGGAAACTGAAGTTTCGATGGTCGATCCAGGCCGTTCTTTAACTTAATCTAAGCTTATCTCTCTCCCCCACTCCAGACTTGGAAAGTCAAAGTTGTAAATAAATAGATCAACATACATACATAGATACATAGCGTTAAGTGTTATGGGCAGTTTGGTAGTAATCTTAAGTACTGTAGATTCGTAACTCGAAACATTATTACGTTACGTCTATTTTCTGTAGCTGTCTAAGCTTTTAAAGCCCAAAGGACTTTCTCAAGACTCGAATCAAGTCTGAAGATTTTATCAGAAAAAGTAGGCCAGTAAAGTCTAAGTATGATCTAAGTAGTATGTCCTGAATTTTTTTTAGATTATTAGGCCCTTATGTTTCCTATACCTCATTTCCTAATTGTGTTGCTACAAGAAAAACTCCCGAGTTACTCAGCTTCAACCAGCCTTTGTTTCTTTTGAGCTTTTTTCAATCTGTTTTTTAATGAAATTCCAAACACGTGAAGGAGGGAAGGGAAGGCCTAGAGCCGTTTTAATTGTTAAATGCTACTAATGAAACCGATAAATCACTATATAATCCTAACAACTAGGCCTAGCCAAGCATAGGGTTAATTGATTACCCGGCACAATCCTCAAGTACCAAGTAATATATGAGTCTGCAAGCCTTTGGTACTAAAAAAGGTTGTGGGAAAATGCTTTTCTATTCACTCTACGAATCTACTACTACCATTGCACTGCTATTCATCAATTGTTGGTGCTCGAGATAGTTCAAAAACATGGGCTGTATTTCGCAAACGTTGTCGAGGATTTATTTCTCAAACCGTGGACCGGATGACTGCCTGCAATATTTCATCTATTCACAAACTTGCATACACCAACCTAGTCCACATCGGCCTCTAAAGTACGGAATACCTATCTGGAATCTGGATCGGGATCAAACTCACGTAGCACTAACTTGTCACAATCTCACCAAGAGCAGAGGAATGTTTTCAAACCGCTTGTTTGTATTTTTAATGCCCTCAAAGAATATCAACATCCTTGGCTCATTTCGATTCGTCTCCTTGTATCCCAACCGCTTTAAGACGCTTTTACTCCTTACTAAACCCAAGCGATACTCGTTCTTATAGCGCATTGCATTGTAACTCTACACTTATGGAGTTAAATGCCTGAAGGCTGTCACTTAGTTCAAATGACGTTTTTCATTATAGCATCAGGGAAATCCTTCAGAAAGACGAGACTTGTTTTTCTTGAAACAGGACTAGGTGAAACCAAAAAGCAGTAGGTATCCGCCTAGCCACAAATGCTTTCTAACAATAGAACCATATGCGTGCAAGATTTCTGAACCCTTTCTTTCCTCCCAAAGCAATTCTTTCTTATCTTTCTCATGGTTGAGAAAATAGATGAGATTTGCGAGGAACAAAGAGAATGGTTGACATGGCGCTAATTTGCCAAGTAATTTTTTGTTAGTAAGTGCCTTATGACGAGTAATTTAATTTCTAATTCCAGAGCACCATTGGCATGTAACGAGGAAGGATTTGATGAGATGGAACAACTGCTCCTCCGAGCTGACTCGAACTCGGTCCACGAGGGAGACTTTGGAAATGGACACACACCGCAGCCTTCTCCACTACCCAGTACGGGAGGTAGAAATGTAACACCGGGTCTTAGGTACAGGAATCTTGGGAAGAGTGGCCTTCGAGTCTCTAATTTAGGACTGGCTACATGGATGCTCACCTCGGAAACCCCAGATGTGGCAGAGTCCGTAATGACCCTTGCTTACGATAATGGGGTCAATGTGTTTGACCTTTCGGATGCCTACTCGGGTCCGACGGCTGAGATCGAGTTGGGAAAGATTATCAAGAAGAAAGCTTGGAAGAGGACTAGTTTTGTCGTTTTAACTAAAATATACTGGACGAGCAAGTGAGTGAGATTTTATTTTGAGGGTTTTATTCTTAAGCTTACGTTGGGGTTTAGCTTAGGATGTGAATACTTTCTTTGAAATGTAACCAAGTCGTCAACTGTTGGGATTTAGTTTTCGGATTTAAATTGTTGAACAGATTGGGAAAAATTCTTAGTAAAATGAAATCAATTTTCTGAAGGATGGTGAATTGTATGGAAAATAATTGGACGAAAGTTTTGAATCTTGAAATGATTACTTGCCAGCGGGTTATCAGCTCGGTCTATTTGACATAATCAATTAGTTCGTATAGTGCTAGCTGTCATAATGAGATCGTTGGTGCTTTTTAAATATCAACTGTCAGCTACAAAGAACCGAGAGGATCTGCATTAATCTTGGAATAAGCCTTAAAATTTATTCAAGTAGAGTAAAACTTTCTAGTTGGGAATAATCAGGCATGGATCACAGATTCTCCATTTATTAGAAGATTTTCGATAGAATGCGTAGAGCCACAAATCAATAAATTATTATATTACAGGCAGGCGACTAGCTGAAAGTAATAAGACCTCATTATGGAAAGCGTACATAAGACTCGTTGATATACTTTGAAAAATTGATTGAGGCATAAAATTCGAAAAGCCCTTGAGGAATTGGAGAAAAACTCCTCTCAGTCCAAAATCATATAATTTGGAATCTAATGTTTGCCTTCTCTTTCCTGTCACATTTTTTCCCTTCAATTTTTTATCGTCAAATTGATCTGGTGCCAAAAGTCCTGGGTTCATCAATGCTTTTTAATACAAACAAGCTGCTTAACAAATCTTTAACTTATTTCACAAAAAGTATTAAAACTTTTTTGTATTTCTGGCGTTATTCATACTTATTTACCACTTTTGTACAATACTAAATATTTTGTTTCACTTCAAACGATCTCAACTCTTCTCGAAACGCTAATGTATTATTTCCTACCCATAAAACTTAAGACATTAAACTTAAGGCTTCAAAAACTCCATCGTATCCATCTCTAAAAAAAATGGCTTAAAGGCTAAAACTGTTAGTTTGAACTGGGTAGCAAAGAATGGAGAAAGAATTATTCGCGACTAAGGGACACGTAGGAAGATTTAGATTCCCTATATGTTTGTGACAAGTCCAGAGGGTGTTCTCAAAATTTATGTAATGACCGACTCCAGTCGTTTTTCACCGTTCTTTGCTGCATCAAAATTACCAGAGGCAATCTTGCAGACGAGTTTCAGCCCCCTAGATATAAGCTCCTCTAGAATTTTAATAGACTCGCCGTTTTAAAACACACAGAGCTTTGGCTAGTTGAATGAAAATGTTCAGCCCGACTCACAGTCAGAGTTGACTTGAACTTATGAGAGTACGAACTGCATTTTAGATTTCTCAGATTCAGAGTCTGGTGAAAAAACTTTGAGAGAGAAAGACACTAGGCTGTTATAAATCAAACCATTCTCTTCTGCAATGTATGAATGTAGAAAATGTTTTGACCGAATAAGTTACTTTCTTTTGAGGATTTGGTAGCGACAACTGCAGACGATTCTACCGTCCTTGGGGAAATTAATTCAATTTTGATACCACCGAGTTGTGTTATTTTTTATGAACGAAAGATTTTTTTGATCTATTACATTTTTAGTATTGGTAAACAGGGTAAACACAGTATCTTGTGTGCTGATAATATTTGTTCGGATCATTTACTCTGCTCCGAAATAGTTAAATTAATTTCTTGACGATGACGGATTGGATGTTGAGGAGACATTAAGGATATCTTGTCAGTTAAATAAGTTTTTCTATGTCTTCCTAGGAATGAGGAGAGGGGACTGTCTCGTAAATACATTTTCGAGACTGTCAAAGCCTCCTTGGAAAGGCTGCAGTTGGAGTTTATCGATGTGGTTGTTATTCATCGTGCCGACCCAATGTGTCCTATGGAAGGTTGGTAAACAAATTACTCCAATTTGTATTAAACATATATTACAACCCATACAAAATATGCCATCTCCTTTTAGTGTGGCAAAGAGTACAGACTCTTATTGTACTCTAAACTCTTTACCCAACTGTCAGCTTTTGGCTGCGATAAATCCTGACTCTTTTTGTAATCCTTAAGTAGCAAGCTTCTGGATTTGACTTTCTTTGATGGAAGCATAAGAGGGAGTTAATGGTAAATGTGTTTACGTTTTCAGAGGTTGTTCGAGCAATGAATTATGTGGTAAGTAAAGGATTGGCCATGTACTGGGGTACATCCAAGTGGACACCTGTAGAGATTATGGAAGCTTATTCCAACTGTCGGCAATTCAACTGCGTCACACCCATCATGGAACAGGCAGAGTACCATTTCTTCAGTAGGGAGAAGGCTGAGCTGTACATGCAGGAGCTATACAATAAAATCGGTGAGTTTTCTTCAAGCTTTTAGATCCTTTGCTAACTAACATTATCATTGTGTTTTATAAACTAAATAATAATCTAAAGTAACAACAGAGACTAGCCTCCATTATGTGGGTAGGTGTCCGAACTTTGCTAACATTAGACTAGAAACTCTTGGCTCTCATATGATGGACCAAGAGGACTTTAATAGCATTCCCTTGCCCGACTTACTTAAGTTCATTAAGAAGTCAGGACGATTCTCCAATGATCAAGGAGGGAATGGTTGATCAACTCATCAAACGCGTGTCAGGTGAGACTGCAATAGGCCAGAAATGGCCTTCGCGGCTTGAGTGGCACTAATTAACCATATTAGTTGTCGCTCACACCTTAGAACATACATACATACAACAACAGCCTACACTGTGATTGCTTTGATTGACTAACAAATATAAGTTGACTAGGACAAGCCTCGTCCTCTTAAAACGCTTTAAAAACTTTTTGAAGCGTTTCGTCTCGTAATCTACAAGAGGGTTCCTGGTGTATTTTTAATGCTAGGGACAAAATAATGCTTAATTAGTTTCGATAGTCTAGACTGTCAAGCGATCAACCCACGTACATCAGCCCTAAACGAATCTCAATCCTGCCTCTATATTAACAAATCCAATTAATTAGCCAAAATTCTAAGAAACTATTAATTAATATACCGTACACAGAGTTCCATATAGCGAATGTATATAGTCTTAAAATTGTTAATTAGTTCTAAATACTTTGCGAATGGAGCTTTTCTATCCTTGCTAATTACCCCCTCAAACCTTTCCCTTTATTAACAACTGTGCACTAAAAATATTAATAGGAGAATGAGGCGAGGCCTTGACTCTTGAACCCTTTGCTAATAACTTGAACAAGAGAACGGCAAGAAATATCTGGCTTGTGTTGGTATTGTAATTTAAGCTTTATTTATTCATAAACTCGAACAACTTGTTAAGAAAGGCAGGAGCGAGAGAGAAATGGCGAGGGTTGTGAGTTTGATCAATGGATTAAAAATTCAATTATATTTTATAGGCTAATTAGCTTCTCTTCTTCATTCTAAAGAAGAAGTAGTCATAAAATATAAACAGGGTGGGATTTAATTTGCTTAAGTAGCAATTTTTCTACATTGCAGGGGTAGGACTAATGACATGGTCACCCTTGACGATGAGCTTCTACAAAGCTTTGGGGAAGACTACGGATGAATCCATGGCCTTAGCTCTTCGTTCTTCGATGAAGGTACGTGGTTTTTATAAGTTTTTTTTAAGCCGTGAGAATATTTTCACTTTTATTACTATTATTGATCATTACTATTAATACACTGTGCTTTCTCTCAAGCTTGACATTGACTTATTCAACAGTAGGATAAAGCTTCCTTCAAACTGTGTGATTATGACCCACACTGCTTCTTCCAGTCAATAGCAAAAGGCTTGAGCTGCTTATAATGTTATCTCTCTTAGATTTAGAGCTTGTCACCTGTCAGCTTTTTTTTACTTTGGTGTGTACAGCGTCCTATGTAACTAATGGATAAAAAGGCCCTAAGAGTAGATTCTATTGTCCCTTCACTCCTCTTTAAACCACCTTGCTGAAGAGTGGATTGTGTGGTAGAGTTAAAACTTTAGAGATCGCCACTAACAAAACCTCAACGTCAATTCGAATCTTGAACATTGGAAGCTGACTTAGAATGAGGTTTCCCAGAGAATGAGATTTGATACGATACTCGAACCAAACCGTACCTTACCTATCTAGTTATTTCTGGGTCCGTCGTATTTTATTTATTTTTTGTACTGAGAGAGAAAGCATGGTTTAAAATTCCTTCTCGAGGGGATACCACGTTTGGCCATAAAATTACCATTCCAAGCCGCAATTCTGATCCTCGTCTGATCGTTACTTTATTATTGAGACCTTGAGACTAGAAAGTGTCCTGCTTTTCTTCCAATTGCTCTGTGTCTTACTGTCTTGTTGTGTCTGTCGTATCGTAATACTGGGTTGTAGTATCCAGTGAAAACCTACAGTTTCTTATGTACCGAAATCTCTGTGTAATAATCTGTAGCTTATTCCCTCAGTGAATAAAAAAATATATAGTGATCTCTATATGTATGTGATTTGATATTAGGAGTCCTTCAACTTTCTTTCGAAAAAAAATAATGACGACCACGGTTTATTTATTATTCTCTTTTCAGAAAAAGTACGCTTCAACATACAGTTGGAACGAAGAAGAAACAGGCTCAGTCAAAGAGGTGAGCCCACTCATACACAATCGACGATGTATCTGACGTGTTTTTTGTGTGAACATAACACGGCAGATTTAATCACATCCATTAGAACTTAAAAATGGCAGGTTATCGTAAATACGTAATGAAATATATTCTATGCCTACAATTAAGTATATCCTTTAGTTTGCTGATATTGAGTTACCTTAAGGGAGATTGGGTTTGGTAGAGGAAGTACTCTTTCCCAACCTCCTTAAATGTACCAATATACATTACAAACATCAACATGACAAGGGGGATACATTCTGCAAAGCTTAGTTTAGTACAATCTTCAGAATCTGATTATAAAACTGATTCAAATAAATTTTAGGGAAGCTAGGAGGCTAAAATGGTCCACCCTTTTCATGTCCAGGAGTTTGGGTGAAAGCAAGCTTTCTCCACCCGCACTTGCTACAATACTGAAAGAAGACGAGAGTTGGTATGAGACAAAAGACGAACTAATCTGGGTCAATCTCCAACCATTGTTTTCACTGTCTTGTTCTATGGAGCTTGTGTTCTTTCCACTGCATCATTATTTATTCAAATCTGTTGAGGCAGAAAGAGATTTAGGTGGAATTTATTTATATTTAAGTTCTCGGGGGAATTGTACGTACGCGATGCAGTTTGCAATAAGCCAAGTTGCAGGAAAAGGATTAGGACAGACTGAGCGAGTTTGTTTTTAATGTTGTTATTACTGTTTCCTCAAATATGATAGAGTAGTTTTAAGAACGCGTTAGGCGATTATATTTTCGAATTACGAATTTATTGCAAGCCGCTTTCCAAGCTATTTCTCCCTAACTTAAATACGTACTGCTTTTGGTACTAACAGATTATTAGCACTCTATTTATTATTATATTTATTATATCACTCAGGATCTATAATATATTTAGAACACAAGCCTTTGGTTTCAAATAAACGTGAGGATTATTTTGAAACATTGTTTTCAGAGTTGGAACAAAGAGCGGTCCATAAGTTCCCAGGAGGCGTATGACCTAAAGAAGAGCCAACAGCAAAGAATAAGTCGAGAGATCTCAAGCCTCGCTGAGAAATATGGATGCACCGTCTCCCAATTGGTGATTGCCTGGTGTCTGAAAAATGATACACTCCAATGTATGCTCATCGGTCCCACCTCAACTACGGAGCTTCTAGGGTATCTACAAGGATTACAAGTAAGCCTGAAACTCACCTGTCATAAATAATGCATGGTGTTATTACCCCTGTCATTTTTATTTGCATAGTTCAGCCTTGTTAATTGGATCAATTAGTCAATGTCGTTTTGTCTATTAAATAAATCGATATATCCGTTTAGTTATAATGCATCACTCATATTAAATTATTCCGAAACAATCTCTTTCATTCCAGCTCGTCCCTAAGTTAACAACGAATGTTATGAATGAAATGGAGAAGATCCTGGACAATCGACCCGTGAGACCGCCGATGATTTCTACATTGGCCCTAGCTCAAAGATGACAGCCGCTCGCCGGGCCTACAGCATTACATCTATCAACGAATAAATTAATTTCAAGGTCCAAGTCCCCTAGTCTAGGCCAAGTTGTAACAATAGACACAATTGCGAGGATCAGAGGATCAGCCACTCTCTCACCTTCCACGTCTGCAGCAGTCCATCACGAAGTGTCTATAATGAGAAAGTCTTTGAGTACCGACAGCTTGGACGTGGTGGGTGGGGGTGACTTTCTCCATCATGCACATGACCACGAACACGATAGGATCGTCAGTTCTTGGAACAGTCGAGTACCTTTTTGTCGAATGCAGTAGACGATAGTAATATTCATAGCCACAAGCATACAAGACAGTCTCTCAAGTATAAAAAAAACTTTAAATTCTGGTTGAGGATTATGAAGAAAAATCTCAGCATACATACTATACCTATAGTTTTAGATAATAACTCTCAATTCTCAAGTGACTTAAATCACACAACACAATATATGCTACACATTTTCAATCTAACCCTTATTAAATAATATACGTAAATCTATATCTACAAGATTATTCTACAAAATACTTGGCAAGAATGTACCATCTTGATCGTTCACGTTGTGTATCAGCATCTCTCTCGTTCTTATGTGTCTGTCTTGTTCCCTCAAATTTTGTACATAAAGAGCGAAAGAAACATTCGAGGAAAGAGTTTCTATATTTTGTCATGACGAGTTGGATTTGGGATTTACTACTGACGTGACATATTTATGCAGATGCATTCCTCTCCCTCAGTGGTCCAATAACTCTCTGTCTTGCATAATCCCTGCATTTTATGATGAGCTATAGCCTTCTTGCGATACTGGGCTTGTATGCAAACCACTCGAGCGATTGCATAGAGATTGAAGGAGCGTCTATCAGGTCAATTCCATTTATTTTAGTGATACAAGCGTAGTGCATACTTGAGTCGAGATGTTAAAAACTATTTGGGAAAGGGAAATACAACTCTACCCGATTTTCCGAGGAATTTATGACCATGCAAGGAGTAACGGTATTCATTCGTTCTGATTTCAGATGATATCTTAATGCTACATACATTATTGTCTATGATACTATATTCTACTCTCATAACTTTCTGTTTGGACTGGTCTGACATGGCAGAAGTAATCCGAATTCGGATTGAAGAACCAAAGCCCAAATACCCAAATAAACGACCGGGTAGAAATCCACCCTTACTTTTCAAGTAAGAATACTAGACATTTAGACATTTCTTCCTCAATCTTCTCAGCCTATTCTCCTTGGCTTCCTTTCACATTCTACATTTGTGTAAATCCCTTCGACAAGACAAAGCCCTACTGTCTCAACTTTTACAATGCAATCTAGATCTCCCACAGTTTCTCAACTTACAGTCAGCCGAATAATCAGGGCAGAAACACGAAAGACAATTAAATTAAATAGGTTTGGAAATTCATGAGATAGTTGGATAGTTCATTTAGCTAAGGGTTGGAAGTTTCTGAAAGATGCAAGAAACCACATGATCTCATACCAAATACAGACTCTGATAATTGCCTACTGTTGGGGAGATTATTTTCCCATTTTATGACAGAGTAATTTAAGGGACAACTAAGCAGCTTAAATCTTGCTAAAATCTTAATGGCTTTTATACCTGTGAGCATGTGTTGTTTTGCCCTTATATTAGTCTTCTGTAATTAAAAAACTTGTACGAAGGAGATAGTATGAATAGTAGGGAGGGATAAATTGATTCATTGAAAATGATCTTATTGTGACTTGAATCTTATTGAAACTTCCAGAAAGCTTCGATTCGTATCTTGTGCTTCTTAAATCTGAATGCCTACATTTTGAAATTCTCTAAAACAATAAGAGTGCTTAAGTGCTACGAGTCTAACGACTCGAGGACCAAATACTCCTGCTACTTAATAACACCCAGGCTTGCTCTTAGATACTATTATCAGCTATAAACAATACGTGTTTGTGTAAGGTATACACAAATTTATCCAGTCGTATTAATCAAGTGCATTTTTGATGTTACAACGCTTTACCAGGTCGTTAGTTCAATAATTGAGAGTATGTAGCCTAACGGCTCGTGGGGCTTTATCTAAGGGTGACAGTGCAGATGAATGACATCCAATTAAAGACTACATGGGATCCAGTTCCGAAATAATGCACAATTGAGTTGTGTATAATCCTTGTACTGTTAAAACTATTAATTAAATTGATATAGTCGGCTAGGGTTTGTAGAGGATAATAAATACGTATGGTGCACGCATGGGTGAATAAATATATATAGGACTTTGATTCAGGGATGCAATCGAATTAGGTGTCAGTATTACTAGGAAGTGCTAGTTTATAGATGGCATTGGCATATGGGATACATTTAATTTCAGAAACCCTATCACTGCACAGATATGAATCAAATCTGCAAAATCCAATTAAGAAGACATTAAGCTAATAAGATTGGAAATGGTATTAGCTAAAATCATAACGATTGTTAGGTACCTATTCGATTATTCGATTTCAAAGGCACTTGGAAAACTATATCTGCTGTCATTTTCTAATTATTATCGTGGAATATTCTAATAATTTATCCAAGACGATTGTAATGGATTTATATATTGTTTATTATTAGGAAATAAATTCTCCAATACTATTTCGACAGGGATTTGAATACAAGCCCCATGGGAAAATTTAACTGAATTTACTAGTTGAGGTTAGTTTCTCTTCTAATTGTTGTTTCTTGGTGTTGTAATGTTGTATATACGTACAGGAATTAGAGGTTAAACGTACATTCTGTTGGTGAGTTGATGCAAGAAGATTTTTATGAATTTATTTTTCTTGGTGAGGTTGCAATTTTCCAGAACCATATCATGCCTTATTATATGTGACCTGCTCAATCAAACGGATATAAATTGTTAGTAAAGTTTATCATAGACATCTTTTTTTTTCAATTCATTAACAATAAGAGCAGAAAGCTGGCAGAAGATTGACTGACCAAGTATTCAAAACAGTCCAGGAGTGCGGGGTGTGTTTGCCATTCCTATTTCCAATTACATTATAACAATTATTAAGACACATCCATTACGAACACGTACTAGAAAACTCCCACTCACTACTACTTATTTAGTTTACTAATTGTAATATATTCAAAGGGAAATAATAATAGTAATATCAAGTAATCTTAATGATAATTTTAAAAAAACTTCCTGTAACTAAAACTGAATAACAATTAATAAACTAAGTTAAAAGGCTAGAACTTAACTGCTGTCTGCAACTACTAATTCCCAAGCACAAGTTTATTAAATTTACTCCTACATATTAATCGAGAGGAAATTACCAGAAGGGTTTTACGATCGTCAATTCAAGCTTACAATGATACTCGTATTGCTTGCAAATCAGGTCTCACCGTGTAAACATAAAGACTCAAGGAGAAATAAATTGTCAGGTTACTTGTGTCTAATATCAAATGAGAGCAATTTCCGGAAACGATATCCAATTAGCATTTATTGCTACAGACGACATAAAACAAAACTCATAAAATCTTGACCCCAGAGGTACAGTACGACATTTCATAAATACCAAAATAAATTCATCCCCGACAAACCATGATCCGCCCAATGCGGCAAAGGCCCAAAAGTCTCTAGCTTTCTCCCGCACGCTTTCTCTCAGTGCCAACAAAAGTTTTGCAGAACGGTGGATCTACATCATAAATCCATATCACATTACTTCTTTCACACATTCTGAAATATCGTTCCATCTAACTCGAGCTTGGTCCAACAAATGGAATCAAGAAGATGTTTTTATCAGAATGGGAGTCCTACATTCGTTTCTATGTGCATCTACACCTCGCAAGTCCTTGAGCTAATTGGCAAAAGCTTCAGACACCAAATGATCTCCGTATTTACTCAATTCATAAAGCACCTTAGCAAAACGTCTTTATAATTTTCAGAATGTATTATCAGAACCCAGGGTACAAGTTGAAGCTGAACAAGAGAGTTGGATTACCCACATAAAATACAAATATACGCTAATGGAACACACAATTCTCGATTTAGAAGACTGAACCAGAATGAATTCCACAGAGCGAAAGGGATTCAAAGGGACGTATAAAATTGGAGGATGGAATGGGAAGACTTCTTTTGTACAATTCTTGGGTAAGAAGAACAAAACTACTTGAGGTTTGCCGTCCCAGCATTTTTTTTCACGTCTTACATCCGATACTCCGTTTGTAGGAACCCGACCTCAAAAATTCTGAATCCCACCACCACACTTAAAATGAGACTATTACTTTGAAAGAGACACAGGAAGGGTTGTGTTAGCACAAAAGATCACTTCTCCCCAGGGACGGAATAATTGTATACAGTGTATAACTAACCAATCCAACTGGTCTGAGAAACAAGGCCAAGAGCTCCTTTCTTTATTAGATCCTTGAAATTGGAGCTAAGAGTTCCAGCTCTGGTTTTAAAGAAATGAGGCGGTCCAAGTGTCTCTTCTTGTTCATCAAAAAATATTCACGGAATACTTTACCAGTGCATAAGCCAGTTCTGATATTGCATACGGTAGAGTGTAGACTATAGTCATGTAGAAGAAACTCTTATTAAGGAAATTGGAAATCCCAACTATTCCAAAACACCGTGTCTGCTAACCGTAGAGGGCTGCCAAGGCAATTCGATTTTCTCCAGCTCTTGCAACTGCAAGTCGATTTTTGGCTCCCCATGAAATGGATTTCTTTCCAGTCAAGCGGTTCTTGCATGCAAATTCATCCATCCATTTTACTCGAGCAGATTCTTTCCAAAGAGATAACAAAAAAGTAACAATAAGAAGTGAATCCCTTTTGTAATTCCGGAGTAATTTTTTTCTTATCTCTAAAATATGGCGAGCTATTCAGACAATCCTGGACACATTTACATCTCCATTCAGTCTACTTTTCTAAAGACCAATTTATGTGTACGATATATGGGTGAAAGTAAGATGAGAGAAATTTGTTTGGAAAGTGTTCTATAATTCTGTTTAGCTCGTACATTTTGGTTTCATTCCTTGCTTTTTCCAATATCGTTACAGAGGATTTTAGTTCGAAATGGCCCAGTCGATTCATTTCGCAACATTTTACTTTTTAATTACAGAAGAAACCCCTATGGTCTTTTTAATGTTGATCATCTCGAAAGTGGTGGAGAACACAATCCGAGAGTAATGCAATCGCAGTAAAATCTGCACGAAACTTGTTATCCGAATCGCTTATCAAGTTTGGGAACTTTAGTCTCCTTATTTATCCAATTACAAAGTTTCACCAGAATTCAGATCGATAATCCAGACAATCATTACATAACATGAAAAGCAAATGAATAGATATATTTTGTTTCATGTTAGTCGTTACTACTCTCTGCTCTGTAGATTCTTCAACACCCTTGGAGTGAAATAAGAAATAATCACATCTGTCCCGGCTCGACGGAATGATCGGAGAGATTCCATTACTACAGTGTCCAAGTCAAAAAGTCCTGACTCAGCCCCTCGAACTAGCATTGAATATTCTCCAGAAACCTTTGATTTCATTTAGAACAGAAACCTTTCATAAGTATATGATATATTAATGAAACATAAGGTGCTGTTAAGCTGTCATGTTACCTGATAAGCAAACAGAGGGTGGTGTGGATGTCTCTCTTTGATCTTCGCTATGATATCCAAATAGAAAATACCCGGCTTGACCATAAGCATATCCGCTCCCTCATTCACGTCTCGGTCCTGAATTTTCCGGAATCAGTGAAAGTAGAAAGGCGCACAGTAATCGAAAGAAAAAAAATCAGATGAGTACATTTTCGGAATCCTCTAAGGAATCCATGCTGGAGGTATACTACATTTCTAAGCTAAGTAATACTTAACTATACACGTATTTGTACTAACCGAAGCCCTGATGGCTAAACCATCAGATCCCGAAGGAAGTTGGTAAGTTTTTCGGTCTCCAAAGGACGGAGCGGACCCAGCAGCATCGCGGAAAGGGCCATAAAGGCAGGATGCAAACTTGGACGAGTAGGATAGTACGGCAACCTTTCATTCATTTATACGCATTAACAAAACATATCAAAGAGACTCGTTAGCTTTTACTGGCTCGAAGTTCCGTCCGTATCAGATGGAAGGAAATGAAGAACAATAAACAATTTAACAACTTACAGTCCTTCCAAAGTTGGCTGCTTTAAGAGATTCTTTTATGGCCAAAATCCGACCATCCATCATGTCAGATGGGGCGATGACTTGACACCCGGCTTTGGCATAGGCTACGGCGATCTCGGCCAGTCTCTGAGTGGATTTATCGTTGTCGATGATCCCATCAGCGTTAGGGATGATTCCACAGTGGCCATGATCGGTCCAGGTGCAGAGACAGACGTCGCAGGCAATTAAAAGTTCGGGGAATGCTTTCCGGAGATGTTGGATTGCGGGGATTACTGGGGACCTTTTAGGATCTTCTGCCGCGGATCCTCGTTCGTCCTAAAGGAACATTTGTTTTCTGAAGATTACTCGCACTTATTCATTTATGGTAATGCAAATTATTAAAAAACCCATTTAATGTGCATTTAACATTTATTTCCAAAAAATACTTGGAAATATTTTTTCAAAGCTCATTTGGTTAATATATCCGTGCACCCGTGTAACTTTCCCTCACTCCACCTTCCTTCCTTTAATAAGAAATACCCGGATTCTCATATTCTTACCCGCCAAGGGTCATGTAGGTTCTACTTGTTTTGTTAGCTTATGAAATTCTGGGCCTTACTTAACTTCTTCTCAAGGAAAAAATATTATCATCCTACCTTAAAATCATTTTTCGGAACGCCGAAAATGAGGATGGACTGCAGTCCCATATCAACCAGAGGTCTTAGGTGATCTCCGATTTTATTAAGACCCCAACGCTTCACACCAGGCATTGAGTAAATCTCCTCTTCAGCATTCGGATCATATCTGATTGTGGTAATGGAGTATAAAGAATATTTAACCGTTTTTGACCTTATAATTCAAGCCCATATCAGCATAGACATTTTACACCGTTTCTGAATGTATTACAGATACCGCCTTTGTCTAAACATTATCTTCCATTTGTGTAGCATTTTTTTATCTTGCCAATGTTTCTGAGAAGTAGAAGCTGAGAGCTTATAATAATAGCAAAAAGTACCAGAATACGATTCATCGAGCAACCTGAATGAAGCCATCTGAATCATATATTGAAAATTAGCAATACTATTTAATTTAGCAAAAAATTTAATTATTCTAAATAAATCAACAAGCTCAATTAGTAAAAAAACTCACGAAATGAAGACAGGATACATAAGATTGCTTTGGGAAATCTCAGTTTTCGATTGCTGCCATTGCCTCAGTACCGGGTGGGAATAGCCGCTATGAATCCCGAAATGATTAGCGCTACTCATCATTGCCATTATATTTGATTTTCATACAAAATTTTAGAATCAATGAGCACAAAATATCTTTCTACAGATTTAGATCTCCCTAACTAGATTGACAGAAGAGACTACAGAGGATATCCTGAATCTAATTGACCGGTTATAATGCAGTCGTGGATGGTAAATTAGTCCACTCAATTCACGAACACCTCGACTATCTATACAAGATTAATCAAAAATTTCTAGATATTTTTTTCTGAAGTATGTGTATACATTTTTGAACTATTATTATTTTTAATTCCAGACCCAAATGTCGAGAATGAAGTTCCCTTCGAGATTCTAATTCGTGGAAAATTCAATGGGACAACTTAAAATGAAGACATGCAGTGTGAAGAATTCAGTCAGTCGTCATTTAGAAGATTGAGAATCCATCCTGTATTCCTGTCACATTATTGAACATCGATGTATGTAGAATTTGCATTTCATCTCCATAAGAATATGAGATAAACCTGGAATCAAGGACACATGCTGGCTAGTCTTGTGTAATAAAAATACACAAAAAACAGACTAGGGTCGGGTCGGATTTGCTCCCAATAGTAGTCCCCTAACTTCAAACACAGAATAGCGGTAAGTGAGGTGCCAGTGAACTGTAAAAAAAATAGATAGTTTCCTATGCTACAGAATATAATTTCATCTTTTTAAAAAGTAGGTCACGGATTGCTGGAACAAAATTTTTAATTATTAAAAAAAACTTAGTACAAGAAAGTTTTATTTAAGATAAGCATCAAGAATGAATAGGCAAACAGAGCAAGGTATATACAAGAAAATGGAGGACTGCATGGGAGACCTATCAATTAATCATAGGGACTTTCGGGAGGTCCAGGTCCAGAAAAACGAGGACCTTATTAAAGGGACGTGTCTAGAGATGTGCCCGACGAAGGAAAGACTGCTGTAATACTAAATAAAAAGTTTCGAAACATAATTTGTTGTCATAAATTTTAGTAACTGAAGGATCAACTTTGAAATTACAGAAGGGAACGAGAGGGGCTCCTCCATAAACTTGAGTGCCTAGAAGTTTCGGCACCGTCTTGGCCTGTGGAGGAAAGTACAAATATCGGAGTAGCTCAGGAGAATATAAGAGGTCAGAGGAAGCAGTACCGCGGAAGCAATAGCTTTGCTCCGAGGAAACCTTTGCCGAAGGCTGATGTTAATAAAACTATAAAGTCTTTCGCTCGATCTGCCGCTGGACAGGACAAAACGGTTCTGGAGGACCTGAGACCTGTCCGAGTTCTCAAGAAAACTGTTGCTTATCTGTGCATTGAGTAAGTGTTGGGTTGGTCAATTTACAAAAAGAACTTATTTGCAAGGTTTCAATTAATTGTTTTGTTACTCTAGAGCCCTGAGATCAACAGTATACCCGTTCAATGTTGTGTATGATTTCGTGTTTGATCGACTTCGATCTGTACGGCAAGATCTAGTTGTCCAGAGAATAGAAAATACAGACGCTGTTTTAATTTTAGAAACTATCGTTAAATTCCACATCTACAGTGAGTATAGGTAAGGAATGTCTATTATAACTTCTCATGTTTGAATATTTAATGATATATTATTTGAGTGCATTGTTTGAAGGTTACGAGAAGAATCTATCACAAACTACGATCCACATATAAATCAAACACACCTTGTGGACTGTTTACGGAAATTGATAACCCTCTATCAAATTAATAATTACTGGGAGCCGTCAAGGGCGGAATTTGAAGCCTTGTATTGTATAATTTTTCCAGCATCTTATGATGTTATAACACGGGCAATTGGGCTTAAGAAAGAAATGTAGGTGTCGAGTTTATCATGAGTTACAATTAAATGTTTTAACTATGGATGCTATTGAATTTTTTTAATCCTTAGCAAATCCGAAATACTGAATTCAGCGATTGATGTGGCATTAGCATATCAGTCTCGCAACTTCGTCCGATTTTTTCGACGAATATCTAATCTCCCTACAGCCTTGCAGATGTATAGTATACGGCATGCATCCATCATGAGAAGGTATTATTAGTTTACTTATCGTTTTTACTTTTATCAAAAATATATTAGTGATGAGATGTTTGTTGATTGATTTGTTCATATAGCCTGAGCTATCAAGTAATGTGTATGGCATATGGAGTAAACGCTTGTAAAATACCGCTGACAACGATAGCTCTACAACTTGGATATCGTAGTAGTACGAATGTTCATCGCGATCTTTCGCACATGGCAGTGGAAGTGATAAGGGATGAAAAAAATTCATCCATCAAGTACGCCAAGTTTCTAAAATCCAATCGAGAAACTATAGAGAGTAAGGTAAGGTGTAAAACATTGGTTGTAAAATTGTAATGGTCAACCATCATTTGACGACAAGTAAAATCTCATTTAACCAACATTTTAGGCAAGTAGCATCAGCAGTGAAATGAATTCAACTACCCTCGATGCCCTGCGAACAGACAAATCTCACAAACTAGCCTCACAACTTGTTTGTTCCTGGTAGATTTTTTAATGGGAAAAATGCATTCTAATTACAAGATTGAAAATGTTGCTTGTTGTTTATATTTTATTTATTTTTAATTCCAAATTTTTAAATAATCAATGGAAATGTAATGCTAATTTGATTTCGGAGGGTATTTTCGGGGTTTTAACCCTTGATTCGGATTAAAATTGGTAGCCAGATGAAAGATGTAAAAAAAATGTTAAGTGAATAATGCTAGAAAATAAAAGTACAAGAAAAGCAGAAACGTTTTTCAGCTAAAGTAACAGATATTTATTTTGAAAGTGGTAAAGAAAGTTTGCACAATCATTTGATTGAGACTAGTGACTGACTTGATACTTTGGCTACAAAAATAGTGACTAGAACAGTTAAGAGATCAAACAGGTTGAATCACACGAATAGTTTAAGGCACATGTTGTGCCTTTTAAGCGGTGCACGGGGACGGATATTTTGAACCACAATAATGTGTAATTATATTCTTAAACTAGCTCGAGCCTTATCCATAATATCTTTTTTGATTTTCGGATATGAGGGATGTTTCTCCAGCACGACATGACAAACATCGATTGCATCTGTGTAACGTTTGGCTTTCAGGTAGTTAAACCCCAATTTATAGCCTAGAGTAACGCATCAAAACAATGTATAAATATTAATTATTTAAGGAAAATGATTGATTAATCAATCTTCACAACTTGCCCATAGCTGGATTAGTGCAATTTGTAAGCTTCCATGCAGCTTCATAGTTTGCTGCTGCGTCCGCATATGCTTGTTCTTTTTCCATAATGAATCCTAAGTATTCATTTGCCTTGTAACAAGATTTGTTGTACTGCAGCACTTTCTGAAAATCCCATGGTATACTACGTTATTAATTTGCCTTTTGTCATTTTTCAAAAAGCTTGTATACGCCTACTTACCTTAATGAGTTCTGTAGCCAAATCAAACTTTGTACTTTGAATGTAGATATCAGCGAGTAGTAGCCAGCATCTCTCTAAATATTCACAGTCTTCAACTGTCCAAGCGGATTTGACAACACGTTTTAACTGGTTTCGAGCTCGCGGAGTCTATTTTATTGGAAGGTATGCCAATTAGCCAGGATCAAATTTAAATTCGTAAAATCAATCAATTACCTGCTTGAGAAACATGTACCCCGTCGACAAAGCATACACTAGAATAATCGATTCCCTCCCTAATTCTGTAGAAATCAACCCGCTAAGTTCTTGTACAGCTTTCTCCACCCGCGACTTATTTCTACTAGCTATAAGAACAAAGCACTCAAGAATATGACGACGGAATTTCTCTTCCATCGTCTTTGCGTTGAGATCCTAGGAGAATCAATAATCAATCAATCCTATTCATCCCAGCAGTATTCTGTATAGTCTAAGAAAATACCTTTATCAATGTATCTGCAGTGTTAAGAGTTAAATCTCTGTAATCTGTTTTACTACCACTTCCGTTCGCCATATTATCTCCAGATCCTGAAGAGTCTAACGCATCGCCACCCAATACACCGCCGGTAGGATTGACATAAATATCAATCATTGCTAATAGCGCCTTGAATCCATGAGTAGAATCTTTCCTTGCTTTGTTCAACATTTTCAAAGCTGCATTGGCATTACCACTGTACCTGAGAATATAAACCATGTACCAATTCAGTAAAGCCCGTGTATATGGAAAATTTTCAGAACATGAGCTTGTACACATCACTCATACCAGTCATATTTTAAACATAGCCATACCAGTTACAATCATCTTACAATACAGCATGGAAAGCTTTTGTAATGGTCGCACAATAAAACATTAGTACATATTATAAAGTAAATACCCTCACCACTCATATATGCCTTGGCAGTAACCATAACCTGGATCGTTTGGATCTGCTATGTTACTCGCTGCTTTTAAATATGTTTCAGCCTCTGAGAGATTTCCTAATCTTCGACCGCATTCAATAAACCATGTAAGAGACTTCCAATGCATAGGATTTCGATCTGTAAAATATATTAGTTTTACATCACAAAGCAAATTGTATTCGATGCCATATTAAGGTCTGTTAACCAAGAAATTGCTGGAAATGGAACGAAGATGCTGGGAAATCTGCTTTCCTGAAGTAGAGTTCACCAAGCATCACACTAGCGTCTGCACAGTCTTTCTTCACTTTCAATAGCTGTTGACACGTTTGCTGGCAATGAACGTGGTCTCCAGACTTAAAATGTAATAAAATTAAATGTTTTTTAGAGATTAATTAAATATAGTGTTGGGACACAATAGAACTTACTCGCATATAGAGCTTCGCCAGAACAATAAGACACTGCCATTCATCAGGACACAGTTCTATCGCTTCTTTTAAGCTTCGTATGGCGAATTCAACTTCACTTATTTTTTCAGCAACATCTCCAAGAAGTTTACAAATCGTACAAAATTGAGCCTTTTGATCTTCCAGGTTGGACGGCTGTTCAAATGTTATCCTTTTCAGTACTCTGTTCTGACTGTCTTTTGCACGGACAAGGCTTTGCTGTGCAAAATTTCCACTTCCAGCTCCTTGCAGTACCTGAATTTTAGAAAACATTTTTATGCAGGTCATTTTGCAGGATAGATTTATTGTTTTAAAAATATATTAGGGCATCAGAAAATCTCATCCGTACCTTTGCAAGCAGTATAAGAAACTTGACTTCCATCATCAATGAATTCAAGCTACTATCCTTAGGTTCGCCCAGTGCTTGTTGAATTGTTTTTTCTGCTTTCTCCCACTGCTTCAGTTTCATATGTAGAGTTGCCAAATCAAATCGGAGAGTGAAGTTATCATCGTTTTTAATAGCTTCTTTGTAATAGTTGATAGCTTTGTTATACTGATGAGTGAGAACTAACGCTTGACCCATCTTTGAAGATAAAATTGGATCTCTCGGATTCTTAGCCAGTGCCATTTCGTATATCTGCAATATAATATTATCTTCAGATAGAATTTAGAAAGCTGTTTCATTCCTACATTAAGATTTTAATGTCAGACTTACTTCAACGGCTTTGTCAGGCTCTTGAATTGACATGTAGGCATCTGCAAGCATGATGAGATTTTGTGGTGTAGGATTTTGATTTGCAATTTCCCTGCGGATATCCATTTAATTTCATATTTAATAATTAATTAGTGATTAACAAAGGCCAGAATTAGAGGACTATTCAAAAACCCAGTTTAGCTTTCACTCACGTGTAGCAGTTTGTGTACATGTCATTGTTGGGTCTATAAATCATAAATATGTCAGCCATTAATTTCCTTGATTCCACAAAGTGATTTTTATCAGGCTGAACAGCGCGAAGAAGTGCAAGTGCCTTATCTATCTCTCCTTTTTCTATCATTTCCTCCGCTTGTGTCAAACCAAGTCTCCCTTCCAAGTGTGTGCCCTAAAAAAATATACAAAACCCCGGTTGAAAAATGTTCATGTTATTTTTTAAGCCAATTTAAACTCACTTTAAACTCATTCAGGGCATCGTGCATGCAAGTATTAGCTTCATCGGTTCGACCAAGTTGTCTGTACACGGCAACTATCTCCATGTAGAGAGTCATTTTATCTGATTGACCAAACTCAACTAGTGTAAGTCTTTGATCACTGGATGACTTTTCAGAAGATTTTACCATGTCTAAGGCTATTTCCAATGTCTTTGCAGCGTTCTTTAAGTCTCCTTTATGCCTTTGAACACCGGCCAACAGAAGGTGATACTTGGGGTGCTCGCGTACCTGAAGTAAAAAATGTATAAATAAATGTAACAACTTAATTCAAACAAACTTATTTGTTTAAATTACTATTCTATCACCTTAAAGTTACAGCTTAAACCATTTTCCAGAGCTGAAGAAGCTAATTCAAACTCGTTCTGAGTTATGTGGACTTGTGCCATAAGTAAATGAATTTCCATCAGCGAAGAATCTAAAAGTAAGGTACTTATAGTTTGTGTACAACAAAATATTAATATTTTAAAATATCCTGAGTGGAGCATGACATTTTGACATACCAATATCAATTAATTGGTTTAATGTTATGATGGCTGATCTGGAGTCCCCACTTAGATATTGTACCTGAGCGTTTATAAACAGCGCATCACGATGACATGGGCAAACTTTCATTACAGTTTCTAAAATCATAGCTGCTTGACGGACAGAAATGGGAGGCACCATACCGGGTCCCACTGGCTGTAATATTAGGTGGTGATTAGAAATACAAAAATTATACAAATCCTATCAACTATAAAAAGGTTCTAGTTTCCAATTTAAAAACATAAACATATTACTTCTTGTGGAGCAAACAGTAGGTATTCACGAACGATTTTTAAAACCAAATCCGGATTAATTAGCTTGAGATATGCCATGTTGAAAGCTAGCCCTCTCATCCTTGCAAAATGGGAATCCAACGATTCATTGAGATATTTTAATATCACTTCAGCCGGCTGGTTCTTTTCTTTGGCAACGATAGCACTAAGGTATGACAATTCTGGAGACTTATCAATAGAAGCAGCCAATTCCCGAAGAAACTCTAGTTGCTGAGAAGCCATATCAACATTTCCTTCCGATAACTGACATGAAATTAAACCTAAGAAAGTTTATTGATCAGCCAAAGTTATCCCAATTTCTAATTTTTAAAAAGTCGTTTCGATTTTGTTTTACCATAAAGTGCTAATATTGATGTGTTGTCCATATCTGTAGCCAATCGAAACTCCTGATGGGCCTCTTTTAAGTTACCGACTAGCAAATGAAGACGACCCACATCAGCAACGTACTCAGCGTTATCAATTTCCACATCTGTAGCAAACTTGGCAAGCTTGATAGCTGAAGCTACAATAACAGGACTGAAACTTGCGAGTTGGGCGAACATCTTGGCATTCTCAATGAAATACTTTGCATTGTTTGGTTCATGTTTCTTGCAAAGCGAGAAAAATTTTTCCAACATTTGACTGACTAAGTCAGTTTTTCCCTCACGGCATAGAATGTATAAGATTTTCAATCTATGAGCTTCAAGATTTTCTTCGATTCCAAGAACACTTTAGAGAAATAAAATAAAAAATCAATTGTCAACTATCTGGGCAGCTCATTTGAATATTTTTATATATTTTTTACTACCGGTTAGCAATATCCTGAGCTTGATCCCACTCTAATATTCCAAGGACTAGTTTCATCTTTTCAACCAACGCTGGTATCCAATTGGGAACAATAGACAAAATTAAGTTTAACTTCTCCAATGCTGTATCAAACTGATGACTCAACTCGAAGAAACTAGCAAGACCCAAGAGAGCATCTAAATGTTTTCGATTCCTGTAACAAGAGAACCCGTGTTTTAAATAGTTAGGTACGCCCACCAAGTCGCCAGAAATTCGTCTGATAAAACTCACTCTTTTAAAACCGTCTCGAAATAATCAGAAGACAGTCTTTGACCCTTATCTTTCTTCGAAAGCTTCATTTCTACCCACCCCCTTGCACATAGAGCATCCGAATGTGTTCCGGACTGTTTTATCGCTCTGTCCAAGTATTCCTTCGCCTTTTCAGGCTTTTCAGACAAACTTAAGAATAATCCAGCATAATACAACTCCTAGATATGTAAAGTCATAAAATAAATATTATACGAATTAAATGTCTTAAATCTCATACTAACACCAAGTAGTAATGGACATAAAAAATTACGTACATCAGAACCCGCAGATTTTCTTCCCTCTTTCACTTTAGCTTCCAACGAAGCAATAGCTTCCCGATCAACTTGGACACATGCCCTGTGGGTTGATATTGATGCTAAACAGGCTCCTAGGGACACTGGGTGTTGTCTCTAAGCACAAAAAAAGTATCGAATCGAATGTTTACATCTAGTTAAAATTACCACTGATAAGTTACCAGGAGAGGGTCAAGCTCGCGTAAAGCATCATTCACTTGCTTGACCATAATGAAGCTGATGGCCTTATAAAATTTGAACATGGGTTCATTTGGAAACCGCTTCAGAGCGTCTTCAGCCGCTCGCTGCATTCCATGGTAGTAACCTGTCCGGCAAGCGTGGTTGATTCGACACTATTGTAATCAAACAATATTAAACATAATTAATTACAAATAGCCATCCAGCAATTAAAATGTGCTTAACTTATTAATTATGTACCAAATTTTACATACCACGTATTCCAAGGTAAGATCCATTTTTTGTACTTTCTTTTTGGTGATTATAATTTTAATTCCCCGTGCTATAACATACTTCTCATAGTCCTGAAAAGTAACTATTAAAAATGGACTAACAGGTCTGTCATATCATGCAAACGCGCAAAGTCGAAATATATCAGATAGTTTTTTAAAGTATCGCAGTCATAGGACAAGGAAGTCCCAGCGACAGAAAGTTGTGCTTATTAAATGACTAGAAAGATCGATAAAGAGATCGAATGACGAATATCGATTAGTTTTAGTTCATTATAATATGAGTTGGGTTTGTTTGTATAGTTTTTCTTTTAATTTTGTTGACATTGAGTACTCTGCCGCGAATAAAATCATAACAGTTGCCTATGGCATTTAATTCTAGGGGCACTTGTAGATGAATTATTTCCCAAGGTATTTATACTTTCTTTTTCGGGTTTTCTCCCAGAAAGAAAACACGAAAAAAAAGTATAAATACCTTGATTATTTCCACATTATTTCCACAAATGATATAGTGTAAATTAATCACTAAAGTTAATTAATAAAGGAGCAACAGAAATTGATGTATCAGTGTTGGATTCATTTGTAATTTTCTGGTTTACAGACACATAAAACGATGGTAGTATGATAAAATCATGGTAACTTATATACTTGGAACCTGCTAGTCGTAATAAGACTGACAGGAGACGAGGTAACATCTATCTCAGCCCATTTGGGTACATCAATCTCCATCCGAGATGCATTAATGTATCTGTCAATGAATTCAAAATTCTTCGGATCTGTCTTCCACGTAGATATGTCCACGTACCCCGGAAACGGGGTATTTAACATATCTTCGTCTTCATCATGTTTTGATGACCCCCTGCAAACGCTTTTGCTTAATAACTGAGGACTGGACGACTCTGGAAGAACTTGAATTGGAGACGCGACTTTCCCTTGTTTTGACATCGATGCTTCGGTAACTGTGGACTGGAATTTCAAATGCTTTGGGTCTTGATCGGAATTTCCATCCAATTTTAGACGATCATTGTTAGAGGTTATAACCGAAGGAGGGTGTAGAAGTAAATTTTGTGCTATCGAAAAATCCTTTATAGAACTAATACCTTGAGACAAAGTGTTTCGAATTATTTCTGTTCTCTGGTCATAAAAGTCATCCACATGCTTAGAGCAACTATTGATGAAAATTTTGAATTCCGCCAAAGCATCCTTCATATGTTTCTTGAACAATGTCATGTAGTCTTTTATTTTTGACCCCGAGTCTTTAACGACAACCAAGAAATCTTTAGTTTGTAGATTGAAACGTTCAGAGAGTTCGTATACCATTTCCTCTGAGATGTTCAGGGCTAAGTGGACTTCTTCAGAGAAATTTTGAACGATCAATTGAGCCCCTATGAATTTTTGATCCCGTAGTTGTTTCAAGTTTAGATGTCTTCTATTCTGACCAATTAGGTTTTTATATTCTTTCCAAGTTCTCTCGTAATACTCGAAGAATTCTGTGAACCATTTACACATCAGTTTGGTAGCTCTTCTGTGTTGTATCTGGATATTTGAAATATGATTTGGCAAGTTAGGTGAACTAGTTTCTTCATTTGTTAAATTGTTTGGATTCGGACGATGCGTACCCGGATGGGTTTCAGGACATGAGGTTATAGACTTGATACTGGTATTTAGTGTCGACAAGATCTTTTTCTGTTCCTGTTTTATATCTGTGATGCAATTATTCTTAAAAGTCTCTAGCTTCCTTGTGTCAAAGATTAGAAACTTGGAGACAGAGGATGAGACAAGTTGGATATTTTTTAGGTTATTAATTGCTTCCTTTCTATGAGAGCTAAGCTGTTTATCAAATAAAAATGATAATCTTTTGTCCCAAAGGTCTATGAGCTTCGTTATGTTCTTGTAGCATTTATCAGATCCGGATTTCAGCGAAGACAGTAAATTCTTTATCATAGTCTCATCAACTTCAGTTAGCCTGTATAGATTTTGAAAATAAATACAAAGCCAAAAGCTTCAGCTTTCAGCTCCTTATTCTAGTACATAAAACTTACCTGTTATGGTTAATTTGGGGTTTGACATCGTTGACATGAACACGCTGACCAGCGTGAGCTGCAGAATTTTTAAAGTCCACATGAGAAAGGTCACGGCAGTCTCTTTCACCCCCATCGGGGTAAACTGAGACAAACGACTCGACTTTCACCAAAGGAACATAAAAGCCTTCAATTTCGTCAAGGACCTTGTGATAATCTTTGATCTGAGAATCATAAATCCTTTCATTATTCTTAGCCAGATGAAAAAGGAATGCATGGAATTCCTCAGTCAAATTAGCAAGTTGGGATGCAAAAAGACTTGTTATGGATGAAATAGCTCGGGCTTGATATGTCCTTACATCTTCTATCTTCCTCCCTGCCTTCAACTTGTCATTTAAGTCTTGAGCAGGCCCATTATTATCATCAAGATTTGTCTCATCATTAACATTGAGATTAGGAGTAAAGGAAATTCTTAATTGCTCTAGACAGCTCAGCTGGTTCGACATTCCACAAGACATTCTTTCAAGAGCGAGGTCTGAGATGAACTTGTTGAGGTGAACTACCACAGACTCGTGGAAACATTCGAATGCTGAGGGATCTTCAGTGATGATTTTGTTGGAGAATTTCTTGAGGAATTGGTGGTAGTGAATCCGCTCGTTCACAATATCCTCTGCAATGTGCTTGAGTCGACTCAGGGATTTAAGGTATGAGGTCATTTGCAAACGTTTAGCACGCTTCTGGGGATCGAGTCGATCAACTTCGAGAAGAGTTTGGATGTTGGATTTGCTCTTGAAGGCTTTAGTGTGCTGATTAATTAATGCGGTTTTTATTTCATTCTCTACACGTAGGAGCAACTCTTTTATATTTGTTTTAAAGCTTGTTTCAGCACTTCTTAAGGTAATTTCAGATCGTTTGATAAATTCATCCATAGATTTTTGAGAAGATTCTAGAACCTTGTTTACAGCCAAGAATTGGATGGAGGATGTAGTAAATGAGCTCATGCCAGGGGTTGGGGCAGTTGTATTTGAAAATTGAAATTCATAATTAGTATTTACGCTGGGGGGTTTTGTAAGAAACATTACAATAGCAGATGCTGAAGCTTCTGGAAGACCGGGGGTTTTTACAGGCAATTTTAGCAACTCGGTAGTGTTTGCATCTTGGTGAGCAGGTGATGATGATGGTATTACAGATTGGATTGAAGACGCAGGTTTGATGTTGATAGGCCCTGTGGTCTCTTTGTTTGAATTGGACATGTTAGGCTGAATATGAAGTTCTTTTCTGGGGCTTTCTTAGTTGAGGTTTGGAATGTATGATAAATTAAGCTGAACTTGAAAGCTTTCACTAACAAGAAAATTATTAGTATCTAGTGCCCCTAGCTCTACGAGTTGTCTTGATGGAGCTTCCAGACTGAGCATTTCCGGGCTGTTTTTTTTAATCCGCTTGAGATTACCAAAGTAACAGAATTAATTGCAATAAAAATAAGTTCATCAAAAGCATTATCATGGCATGAAGGGTTTCAGCAGTATCGAAATATTCATCTGTGGGAAAGCTTTTAGTAGCTATTTGAATATGGATTTGAATGATTTTTTGTGAAATATATTTACAAGATATTAAGATATAAATATAAGATATATTGATTATAATGATTTGATTTTCAAACTATGATTAAGGGATTTGGAAATAAATGAATGAGAATGAGCGGATTTGCGAGATATAATCCCAAGAATCGTGTGAAGAAATAAAATACATTTTATGATAAAATATACAACAAAACCCGCACGTTCATCAAATTCAATGTAATCAAATTCCGAGTAACCAGTTACTTACGCTGCTGATTGCTGCTCCCAAGATTTATCTCAGTAGTATTTTAAGAGTTTAACCCTAGTGACTAAATAAGATGGATGTTATTACAAGGATTGTTTCCGACTGAAACTTAACAAATTAAATTTGTCTTGCGTCGTTTAAAGACGTCGTCGCACATATTCTGTCCCAGCCTTCCATTGTATGGAAAATTTATTTTCTTATCTTAAATAACCATGTAAATGTCATTTTTCTTAGTCAAAGTTTCAAACTCATCCGATCTGGGTCTGTGGATCCAATATGACCCATCGTCGGCACGGCTTCGATTCGATCAGTATCAAACGATGAGAGATAATCAAAATTGCGAAATAATTACAACAAATATTTGCTAACCTCGTCTCAATCATTTATCGTTTTAAATAGTGGAATTTAAAAATCAAGCCGATAGGCTCATTCCTAATTCTTAACACTTCATTGCGATGTATAAATCATAATAGTGACGCATCTAACGTCATGTTTATGAATGAGTTTAAATCAATTTCATCACAAATCAAATCCAAGATAAATTGATTTTCAACGATTGTACATAATGAAAATTCATGGAATTCGAAACCGTCACAATTCCCTATGCAATTCACCCACCCCCAAGATATCATATGTAAGGGATGCCTAGTTTACTGATTGAGAGAAATATGTGATCCAGAATTGATGTCAGGTTCACGTTCAACCGTTCAACCTCTGCAGCTCTGGTCCAGACTCAAATTCCGTGAGTGTCAGGTACAAAGTTCTCGTCCATCTGGATAACATTGCCTCAAATCGTATCCCAACTCTTGAAAGTCGGACTGCATCCGTTGACTAGTTTTTATGTGCATATTGATAGGATCTTAGCTAAGTATATTTTATTTCAAAATTGGAATCCCCGTTTAGAGCCCGCTAATAATATGCCCGAGAGTCTATGTAGCAAAGCAATAGGGAATGCAATAATATCTAATATCCCTTCTTCTCCTCTATTCCGAAATCGAAACAACGAGTTGTTTGTAGTAATGCTAGTTATTTGTGGTGATAGGATGGTGTGAATGAAACCGGAGATGTTAACCCTTCTCATATCAGGATCCGCATATCAAAATCTATCCATTGTGAATCCCAAACGAGTGACACCGACCCTTGGTACACTCCATCCGCCAGTTTTCCCATTGCGGATTGCTAAACATCTGTACAGGGATTTTCAATAACCACTTTTGCTCTTTAGTGCATTTTCAACTCAACTTCTCTCATCGTCTTGCATCTTGCTAATAACTATGGACGGGCCAGCTCAAAACCAGCCTAAGCATATGTATATAACTACCTATAGTAATTGAAATAGATCAGTTTACTTTATGGAACTGCGTGGCCTCCCTTCATAACTTTTAAGTTTAGCACTAACAATGGGGATATAAATATTTAACAGAAGCAATCCTATCCACACTCCATAAATAATAATTGCTCGTCCGGATCCATCCATAAATGCTCTCTATCTAGCTTCAGATCCATGATCCTCGTTTGCTTTACTAGTTACTGCATGGCTAACACTCAGCAATATAACTGACACAATCACACAATAGCATAGACCCCTGGTCAATAATACGTACCAAAATCTTTGAAAACTCATGGTTAGCAATAATGGGTTGTATATGTATGGACGAGTTGTACTACACAATAATCCTCATAAAACCTTTGGTATTATTCATAATCATAATAGTATATAGTTCGTAGTCCCTATGTTAAATCAAGAGGTTATGTATCTGAAATTTTGAAACTACAAGAGCCTGTACATTTATACCCAGGGCTAAGCTTCAGAGTGAACATAACATTTAATATGATGAGGAGGAGTTTGTACATTTTACGTAACAAGGACTATTCAAGTTTTCCATGTAATATTTGCAACTCTGTCGAAAATGTGTCATGATGACATGAGAACTCGGATTTATAGGTAAGTTATAAGTGGTGGTAGCAGTAACTTTTGTAACTGGTAACTAAAAATAAATAAAATAATACATTGGCTTGATATTATATTATAAAATACACATATCCTTTGAAATGCGTTAGATTGAGAGAGGAGCAATTTAAAAACATTCTGGCCCTTGGTATAGAAAAAAGCTTTAGAGAAGTTTTGAACATTTTGAGCCGAAGCCAATAGTAGACCAAAGTGAATAAAACGCTTTGTAGTTATAAGATTGGACTTCTTTTGTTCGCTGTTTTCCGTCGAGTCGTCTTCAGTTTCTCGTGGCATGTCATCCTCAAAAGGCCCATGTACCAACATATATTAAACCTAAGACCGGGGGTTAGACTGTTAGACATTCATAGAATTTACCTCAACCAGGGTGGACTGGCTGATTCTTGCCAACACCAAACCAACTCACCGGTTTCACCTTCAATCCACAATCAGTCCTCTTCTACATCTTTAAGAGAATAGACACACTAGTTGAACTAAGTCCATACAAATATCTTTTACAGCTTAGCAAACACTTTTATGGTAGTAAAAATAAATTTAGCAGAATAGAACAGGCAGTATAAAGAATTTAAGACGGATCAACCAATACATAAGTCTGTTGAGGATTTGAAAGCATTCAATATTTTCCAGATAAAGATTTTATCAAGGCTAACAGTATCGAATAGAATTACGAAATAGATTCAGTATCTGGACACGAATTCCATTTCACTTTGGAATCTGAGAAGTTGGAATAAGTTTCGATTTTCAAATACTTTTCATACAGATAAGACTAGGAGATCTATAAAATCAAATACTGTCAGGGGATGGATGGTAAATTTTAATCTGTCTCGTCGCTGAGTTTGCATAACTGGACATATGGAACATGGACACTGACACTTCCAACAAGGATTGTCCCTGTTCATCAAAATTTAACGTGACATTCCAATCCATCCGACTCACAGCTTTACACACAAGACTTGAGTAACCCAACCATGAAATCATTCAATCTCCCCAGAGAGGATATTATTTACTACACAACTAAGCAGAGCTACTCGTTCTACTACTACATACGCTCCACCAATATAGTCAAAGTTCAAAGCTTGGGATCATTTGAGGAAGAAGATATTGCAAAAATTATATTCGAAATTGCTACTCCAGCTAAAAGTCAGACACTGGTCGGATTCTCTCGAAGTTAATTCGAATATTTTAGTGAAGGAGCTTCAGGGTCGAGATCTCAAGACTCAAGGTAAGATTTTATTTTATTTTCTCTTTTTTCTTGTAATCTCATTCTGCATATGCTATCTCAAACATTTATAACCAATAAGATGAAAAACTCCCTTTGCTTATATAGTAGCACTGAAAGTAAGGACGTTGTACTGACTTCATGTAAATCTGTAGTAAGTGTGTTTAGGTAGTTTTTAAAATATGTACACGTGGATTTTATTGCGACACTTCCATTCTTTGATAGTCGATGGTATAATAGTTATCGAGACCTAGGAGCCGATGAGATCTGAGATAAAATCAATCGGTCAATCATGTCTCCGAAATTCTATATAAGTTTAGAGGCAGTATTATACAGTTTTAAGCATACGTAATCTATTCCGCTTACGTCGTTTATTTTTTTGCTTAAAATTATCCAGTTCTCAGTAATTCTTCCTAAACATTTTGACTTGAAGAAATAGTATGCTAAACTGGTAAGATTATTTATGTTGAACTTTTAAGCATTAAAATCCTTTCAAACTAAATGCAATCTGGGTATTGCTAAACTTAGTCAATATTAAAAACAGTGACTTGTCATTTCCATCGCTTTCCTGTGAAATGTGTTGCTAGTTTTTTTAATAAATATATTTACTTGGCTGTTCAACATTTTTTGTCTTTCCATCATCTAAATCTTTCTCTCTCGTAACATCTTCAAGAAAATTCTGTCCGTCTGTCAATACTTATTGATCATTAGGCAGAGACAATTCTCTTCCCAATTTCTAATTGAAGTTTCTCCATTTTCGTTATTGCATTAGTTAAATTGCAAACAGAATAAAAAGGAGACATGGAAGTGGAGCCAATTTTTTATTATTGCAAAAAAAACTATAAGCAACATCCCTTCTATAACCCACTAATTCTAATCTACTTTCTTAAAAAATAACAAGTAGTACTTAAATCCTGAACTACAATACACGCCTTGTTAACTAGAGCAGTAAAAGGGTTATATAGTCTAATCCTTTAGTTTATCATAAGACTTGAATATCCGTAAATAAGTAAATACTAAATACTCCACTCCACAGAATTACCTCCGGAAAGAGGTGATTGAAGAACGGGTTAACTTGAATAGCATCAGCCACTCAGCTATCTATGCACAAGTACAGAATTCTGTATTAATAGGGCTAACCTTTTTCAAACAGAACCCTTCCTGTCCAAAATCATTTCCTTTTGTTACAAATGAGATGAGGTAATGTTAACAATGCCCAAAGACCCTTGTTCTTGTTCTTCTTTTTTCTTCTATCTATTTTTTTTACTCCTCTCTTTCCTAACTTTTAACAGAAGCTTAATAACATCTTTTCATGACAAAACTATCCTTTCCGTCCGGCGATCCATCCTCCAGTCTCCATGCGGCTCTTAATGCCCTCTCCTTCCCTTGCAAAACAATTTCCATCACACAAACAAAGAGATTATTGTGTAATCTAAAAAGGCTTTCTCAGACTCGAGCCTTATAGACTGGAGACTTGAGGCTGAAGATCAAACGCCAGGTGTTTCCGTTTTGGCTCGAGCTAAAGAGTTCTATAGGCTAGCTATCCAGCGTCTTTCAGGTTTCATGTCCTGGGACAGGTTTTCAAGTTACGAGAGCAGATTTCGACACATCCTTCATTTCATGGCTTGGGGGTAATGGACAGAAGGCTGTAAAAATTGGAAGAGAGGAAAAGGAATTGAAAATTGATATCAGATGCGGTGAGGGCTAGGAAAGGTGGTGGCAATCAGTTGTTTATTGTATTTTACTCGTCATTAGAATTATAATGTGGAGAATGCAGAGTGGCAGATGTGTTTCTTGAGTCTTGAGAGACTTTTGGACGTTTGGGACGTTCAGCATTTCATTTGGACTGGTTCGAGTCAGGGCGAAATTGCTATTGAATTGAACGGCTGAAGATTATAGTTAAAGGTGATACTCTGATGAATAAGGAGAGTTGAGGCTGTCAAGCTAAAGGACGGATGCCAAAACACCTTTACTTCCTTTGTGTAAGAAAAAATAAGTTGGGTTGTTCGTTACTTGGGACATGCTTGGGACTTTTAGAGCTCGTATTGGTGGTTATCATCTGCTCTCATGCAAATGGTTTTGATCGTTTTTTTTCATCTGCCGGGTTGGAGGTAGTAGTTGATAATAGTTCTTAAAGGCAAAGAACTGGAATTGAACTTGCATTTTTTTTCATTATAAATGCAAAACTCTCTGTACGGGAATTTTTTAAAAAATAAAAAGCATCTGAAGGATGGTAGTTATTTTTTAAGTCTTAGCTTTGTCTTTGTAACAAAAACTGGGTTGTCATCCTTCTCGTTCCGACCCATTGGCAGGTGGTGAATGGTGTAATGCTAGGGTAACTAATATTCGAGCAGTTCTCGCATTGCTTTATAGCATCATGTACCTTAGATATCTGTAGTCTATATAATCTACGAAAGACAACTGGCATTGTTGGTTTAGTTGGGACAGGAAAGCATAATTTTATTTTTCTGCACATTGTACTTGATCATACACTAATAATGAATCCTTCTATCTCACCCCTTGATCTTGAACTTGGACTGACTTGGACATTTGAAAACGCATATAATTAGCATTATAGGAGTCTCTAAAAACAAAGATTGGTGGAGCACGTTGCAAGGTCATCTAATGATAGGATAGATAAGCTAACATAAATAATATTCATCCTCAGTGATCTTCACTATCCATTCTTTGATCCAAGAAAAAAATCCTTGGCAAGGTCGTGAAGAATTACACGAGGGTCAAATTGAAATGTAAAAAAAATCCTTGAAATTCTAAGAAACTGTGAGAGCCCTTGCTCCGTAATTTAATCCAGCTTTAAAATGACTGAAAACGGTTCAAACTTCAAACCTACCTAAACCCCACGAATCTTATGAACTCTTACAATCTCTGCTTGTTTATTATCATCAAAGAGATTTGCGGTTTCTATTTACATTTACAACTATACACTTACATCACCCAGTTGCAGATGGACATACAAGAATATGGTACTTCTATTATTAAAACCGTGTGCTCAGAAATTAAATGAGTTGAAGGAACCTTAGAACCGTGCTTGGGCCATTATCTTATTCTTGTATACATTTGATGTTATTAGTAATTTACCAGACCATCTCTACCCTTGCCTATCTGACTAAATTACATGATCATGACGCGATATCCAGCCCACTCCTCATTATCATCTCTGAGACTGCATGAATACTCAATCAAAAGGGTGGCATCAGGCAAGGATCTTTTTCTAAATATTATATCATAGTTCAAAAAAATTGTGCATAATACGTATTGACATGCTACCGGTTTTATGAAAGGGATGAGAATCGCAACAGAACGCAATGACATGGCATCGCATAATATAATGTCATCTTCAAAAATCTTTATCATCATACCGTGGTGCCCGGTGACTTGAAAGATCCTTGTAAGTTTGTAACAAACTCTGTACATCAGATCAACCCAAAGAACCAGAAGCCACCCTGTTCACCATAATTCGTGATGTATCTTTATGCACAGTAGTTGCTAAGAAATGTATCATTTCATAAGATAATTCTCCTTCATGTCTCAAGCCCAGTTCATGATGATGAAATGAGACTAAACTGTAAATAATAAGATGCGATGGCCTGGCAGATGTGATGTGAGACTTGAGAGAATAATAGCTACTAATACGATGAGAAATTTAGATGTGAGGGCTGAGGACTCATGCATGGGCTTTTCCAACTTTTTAATTTTTTTGTTCCTTAGAAAATATAAACCTTTGTTTCAAGTTAGGATGATAGTTTTTTTTTATATTAGGGCCGGTTTGTAACGTCTTGAGACTTCGTGGGCTTATGGTCGCAAATAAGCTTATCCTCAAGCTTTGTTAAAAGTTTTTAAGTTGAGAGGTTGGAGTCATGAGGTTGAGGATCGTTCTCATCCCTCATCATCATCAAGCTCATTATATTATTTTGTGATTATTTTGATCCTCTGCTCATCTTCCCTTTTTCTTCTATCGCCCATATGCTATTTCCGGTTGATGGGATGAACTCTTCAGTGATGGTGTGTTTGTGGTGGTGGTGTGGCCTGCTCGTTGTTGTCTATTTATGATTTCGGTAATTGTGTGCACAGTAGTACTTAACTCTATCATGATGCATGCATGCACGATGCACGAACCAATATCTGTTGCAGAGTGGGAAATTACAATAAACATTTTTGAAATCTAAATCATACAAGGGATACACAGTGACGTTTATGGATTTTTTTTAGATTTCAAGACAAGCCCAGCAGAGTTACAAAGTATCCCAAAAACGTTTCAACGAGGTCATTTGGATTTGGAGGGAAAAAATTAAGGCATCATGGAATCAGATCCAAGTCAATCCCTCCCCACGATACACCTGCGAAGGAACCTTTTGGGTTCCGGTGTCTCCGGAAATTGTTTTTCTACCTATCGGTCGGAACTGGATGCTTTATTTGGTGTTTTTTTAAGTATTTAAAAAATAATATTGCACTGGTCCCGGCCTTTTGGTGAGAATTCTAAGTCTACTCCTCTCCTGTGTGCATGGATTTTTTGGATAACGATAACTTGTCTGCGGTTAAGAATTCAAGAGTTGAAATCAGCCTGGATTATCTGCAACCGCAATCAATGGGGAGGAATCTAATCAAATCAAAACTATGAACAATGTGGAGGTCGAGATTTGGTGCATTTTTGAATTTTTGTAACAAATTGCACTGGTCCCGGCCTCCAGCTTGATTTTCATAATTCATCGCTATAAATTGTGGACAGAGGTATCCTGTAAAACCGGGTAAGTCTAGAAATAACAATGATTCTCTTGAGACTGAACCCTTCCGGCTTTCCAGAAACAAGCCGAGGGACCAAGACACGTGTAACATATTCACTATGTATGTACATGTATACAAATGATAATACGGTCACAAATAATCACATGTATTTAGTATATAGTTCTATGCAAATAATAGTTCGAACTGATCAAATGTCATCTCCCGTTCTTTGTTCTTCATCCATTCTAAATTCATACTGCGAGGCTGGTGCTGAGGGTTCAGACTTACAAAGCCTCGTATCAGTACCTAATAGCTTTTTTTACTGCATTTTTCAAAGAGCAGCAGGCAACTAGAAGTTTTGAATCATTGCCATGAATAATGACCAAAGTAGCCAGGAAACTGAGGAAACCGAATCATTCGTGGGAATTTTTCCCAGACCCCTTGGTACTAGATCGTTTAGAGAAGATTTGGATTTTTTCCTTTCCGATGATGACTCATGTGTGCTTTACACTTTAAGCGGATACATCACACATATGATTACCATAAAGCATCTTAAACGGTTTTTTTTGTCTTCTGTGTGTACCATTTTTGGCGACAATTTTTTTGCACCTTTTTTACTCATTCCGTCATAGTTAGTTGCTGCTTAAAGCTAATATAAAATACAACACATATGTACTCGTTTTTATCATCTTAATAAAGTTCCAAGTCACACAACCATTTCAAAACGGACATAATAGTCTTCCAGTTTCAGGCCTAAGCGTATTACTGTGTTATTCGAGGGATACCAGACGATTAAAAAAATAATTACGTTATTCAGAAATTCTGGTTAAGTTGCCCCTTACTGTGTAACGGTGTTTCTCAGCCCATTATGTCCATTTTAAAGCTTATTGTTTGTGAGTTTAACCATTTTAAAATTCTAAATTTCTATCCCTGATTCTATTCGTTGCGATTCATTCATCGAATACAAATACAATATCCTCCCTTTCTCACCTTAATCTTTGTTACTCCCAAACATCCTTAAATGTGCTTCATTGCATTGTTCGATAATAAGAATCCTGTTCGGTAGTATTGCTCCTCACTCACCTTCCCCAAAAATTTCAATTTAAAGCCCTTCTGCCCCACTACATCCTCAAGGTATTGTAATTCGAAATAGTAAAAACGGCCTCTCGAATCTCGAACTTTTATCCTAAATATCTTTAAAATACTCACAAAAACATGTACCTCTGGCTGTCCTGTCTATCCCAATAAGACCCTACAGGTCCACAGCCCAAAACCTCTTGCATAGTACAAACCCTGACAATAATATAATGCTCCTTAAAGTTTCCAGCCCTCAATACAACACAACTCATCTCATTTCCATTATCAATAAAACGGACCACTCGGCACTCTTCATCTTTCCCTTATGCCCACCTCGTCCTTCCACATCCGAGACTTTCTGTTCTACATGCTACATAGGGCCTTTATTTCTTTCAGAGTGCAGCTGCCGTTTCTTATTCAACAAGATTCACAAAGGAAGGATATGCAGATGGTAAATGGTAAATATAAATTATTATTATCCCCAGACTCTATAGAGAGAGGTCTAAAGAACAAGAACACGAACCTTGAAGACTACACCTAAGCTCAAGCTCAGCACATCGGACAAGGAAAGGAAGAAACGACATCGGGAAAATTACTCTCCCATCCTCTAATATATAATAACTTCTGCCATTTCAAATTTACAATACCAATAATACCATACCACACTCGAATTGAGTCGAGGTAAACACTGAAGAAGAATAGTGTAGAGGCGACCATTTCAATTCTCAATAAGATGATGAATGAATAGAAAAAGAAAGGATGCCGGGGGTACATGGAAGGACGGAACAACACCTGGAAGTTCCTTTGTTCAATCTTCTTTAAATATGGACTGGGTGTTAGGTCATCATCAGCATCGCTGATGCAATCCCATGTAAAAGCTTATTGGGCTTCGGAAAAGTATTAAAAAATAACGCAAGGCTAGAGCTCAATATGATCTATGACTGTCAAGGTTTTGCTAACAAATCTGAAGATCAGTGATCCATCCCGTGTGTGCATGCCATGCCATGGGTATACAGTCTTGGGAAACCTATTTGGAATCGTCAGCTTGGATAATAATCCAAACCAAACCAAACCTCTTGAGCCTATTCAATGGAGGTATTTCAAAGAAATTCTTAACCTTTCACTCTGAGAAATCTGAGAAAGGGATGCAGTGCATAGAATGCATTCCTTCTATTCTTCTTCACCTTTTCTCATTGAATTGTCACAATCACATTCAGCATCAACTGCATACTTTTTCAGCCAGTTGAGCGTGCTTTTCTGAGGATGGGTTGCATCAGATTCACAATTTTACTTTCAGATTCTCATTCAATTTAGTATTTCAATTATTTCAAATGCCTCAACTGTAAGAGTTAGCTTTAAATTTGATGTGTAAATATCTCGTTGTCCTAAATTTAAATTAAATCATGCCTATTCGTAATCGTAAGCATTCCTTACTGTATGAATTTCAGGGGTATACATGGACCGTAACAGATTTAAGAGGATTTAGGAAGGAAGCATAGTTTACACAGGAATTATGATTCCGAGTGTAGTTTAAGAAATACAGCATGACCTGCTAAGATGACTCTAAGCTCCTAGGCGAGGGATAGACTAAAGTACGATTTCTTACATTAAATGTGACTGCTGCTATGTATCATGAATTAAGGTTGAATATGAAAAACTCAAGAATTTGGAAATCAAAGAATATCTCCAAATGCAGCATATAATTTACATACTGAGAATGGATTTTCTTTCAATACTCTCTTAGTAGTCTTACCTTTGTAACATTTAATTTATCAATTATGACAAGACAGTCGTTGACAGTAACTAAAATCGTAAAAATATTTTTAATTGAATTGGATCGATCGATACCTTAATATAATAATTTTGAAATACCGGATGGAGCTCAGGTTTACTTGAGACGACTGACATTTCACTCTTTCACATGTATCTTTTTCAACCACCCTCGAATGAAATATTTAATGTAGAGTTGAAATAAAATAATAATACCTATTACTAGTATTACTTATATGATATCCCAGCCATCGACAAATCGACATAAAAATGACGACAAGACAAAGGATAGGGGATCGGCTTAATTGAGACGTATCCTAAGTCCTAAGTATTAACTAATTGTAAATCCCACATTCATAGCATAATATATTATGATGATTGAATGAATTGTATTCTTGTAATTATCTTTTTTTTCACAGGACCAACACTCGGGCTAATTAGTAATTACCAACATCTAGATCATCAGAATTAGAAGATGACGATTCGCTAGACAAACGAACAATCTTATGTGGATAAACGAGATAAATTATGCAGATACACAACGAATTTCCAGAAAAATAACCTTTGCATGCACACTTCATTCTCATAAATAGAATGAAATCAATCCAATGACACAATGGTCCATGGGTATCTTAATTTAGACACCTGATCCTAAAATCCTTATATGTAATTATGGAAACTGGAACAGGTGAAAGTGAAAACTACTGTCAACAGCAAGTTGAGTAATTTGACTTACCAATTATCAAGGATCCTACCTGAAGAACTACTCATCAATGTACGGATAACTACGTAATTATCATATTATGGGATTAATTTTCTCAACAGTTTACTTTTTAGTAGTAGAAAACGATGACGTTTTGCTCTTCATTTTAACTCTCTAAGCATATTAAACTGAACATGAAGAAATCAAAGTAGTCTAATACGAACACAAAAGGATTACTTCAGAGTACAATAATTTTTGTATTCGAGGATTATCCTGAGATTAATTTGTGATTTTAAGAAGTGGTCGAATTCAGATGTAAATTTTCCGTTCCAATTCTGCTTAATGAAGAGTTTCAGTTTCGTAGCTCCAGTTCCTTTAATCCTCCTCTCCAGATTCCGATTCTAATGTTTCAATTATTTAAAAATACATATTAGAATTATTTTAGGGAGAACGCACTTAACACATTATCCTAGATTAAAAAATCTCACCTTCTTCAGCACTTTGTAACCATTCGATGAACTTTTTCATTTGCTCCAAAAACACACTTTTTCCTTTCGGAGAGTGAGCCTCCTTGTACCACTTCATGATGGAGTCTTCAGAAATTACATCCGCTACAAGGAAAAAATTGATTTGTGTTTTTTTTTCATTTACGCCATGTAACATCTAACACAGAACTAAAATTGAGAAGAAAATAGTAATTTTGAGACATACTTTTGTACAGGAGCAGAATGATTTTCTGGAAAACCTTCATGAAGTTCATATTATCATAACAAAACTCTTGGATTCGCAAAATCAGGGTCAACTCGGCATTTGGCTTCTGACAGAAAGCTCCAAGAAGTGTGGTATAGTTCTTAATACGAGAAAAATTCTTATTATGGGGCACAGATATTATAAACATAACTAAGTAATACACTGCATTACATACCTTAATATGCTTCAACGCTTGTTCAGCAACCAACTCTTCCTTCTTGTTCCATTCTACAGCTGCCATAAGAACCCCCCAAAGCTATGTGGAAAACGAAATTAATTATCTAGCAATCTCGACAATCTGACAGACATACTTTTCGCAATTGTAAATAAAACATTCATACACAAAATCCAGTACACTTACGATTGAAACGATTTCTTGTTCCGTCAAATTGTTCTTTATGGAATATTCTTTTACTTCAGCAATCACATCTTTAGCCGACTTGCTATCATCAAAAGCTTCGGTTACCAACTTCTGCAAATCTTTTTTCATTTCTTGAGAAGCCTGTTATCGAAAAATAGGGATCAGTTAACAGTGACAGTTCAATAAAAAACTCACAGGTGCAACTTCATATAGCCCGAGCCAGGTTTATAAAAAATTTCAAGCTTCTAAGCCAATTTA